>JAOBAT010099769.1:0-16100 GCA_026413305.1 Hydrozoanthus tunicans
GGAGGGGGGAATGCTCGCGGTTGGAATTGACTCGCACACTACTCATAGACGAAAAGTCGACAATTTTCTAAGACGATTCTCGAAGAACACCTTCGTTTTTCCTGGCCTTAGAACCAGCCGGAGCATTTGGTGCGCAAAAAATAACATTACCTTTTTCTTGGTTACAACAATCGCGCAAGGACTGGGAACTAAGAAGGAAGTGACGTCGACGAACCAACTGACTGAACGATAACTAATGTAGCGTTAAATATGAATCAATTATTTTTATCAAAAGACTGCCTCGTCGTAACCAACTTTAGAAGAAGGCGACAAACAACCATATTTAACAGACGGCCAACCCCAAGAAATTTTCAAAAACCCAAAGGACTTGGGAATATATTAGTTATCCGAAAATGTCGCAATTTCAATAGACCCGAAACTTACTTCGCTTTCTGTAAAAAACGCTTATAAATCTATCAAAAAACAACATAAAGTTCACGCTCGAAACGGCCGGGTACCGATAGTGCCTGCTCGAAACAGGCCCAGAAAGTGCTTGCCCGAGACGGTTCCCGAAAGTGCCCACTCGAATATTTATTTCAGGTTACTGAGGCGATGACTCTCTTACTGAAATCGATAATCCTTGCGTTCTTATCCTAAGTTCTAGGAAAGCATTGACGTAATCTAAATGAAACAGAATATCCTTTAATCCCTTTTTGCTGGTGAACTGAACTGAGCGCACAAAACAACTTGTTAAGAACGGCTAAATAAAAACTTACTCCAATGTGACAGAACACGTTAAGAAATACAGCTAAAAATGACCGCCATTATCAGAGCCGTTCAACCCCTGAATATCCCAAGTCTTGAGCACAAGGCACGTAGTTCTGGATTCCTTTCCAATAGTGGCCCAACCTATTAACCATGGGATTTTTAAATAATCATATATATTCATGTGTGGTCTAGGATGCCAGGGAAGTGGTAGCAGACTGCAGTGTAGTGGACTTCCAGCTGGCGGAAGCTCGCAGTGATATGGTCGGCGGAGACACTCCCCTAGGAAAATTTGGCAAACTACATTGGCCGAAATGCCAACTACAACTGCGTATATTTTTGGGATATTTTGAAAAATATTTTATTTCTTAAGTTTTATATTAATTTATAGAACAACTATCAAATAGATTAATTTAGATATCTAATCCAGGTAGTTTAGAACATTGGAAAACCGGGTGAGTTTGATTACCATGCGGGTGAGCGGGTAGCGAGGGTTGAGTTGACAGCTCTGCGTTAAAATCTTTTATCCCGAGATCTTCTTAGGCGTCGAATGAAACAAAAGATACCTAGGAAACAGTTCTTTTGGCTGAGAGAAAAAAACTTCCCAATTCTATTGCTGCCGTGGTAGCCGGCAAACTGACAAAATATTCTTCAAAACTAAGTCAGGGAACTCGTAATCCTAGGTTCGCGAGTTCGCAGCCCCGGTCAGACAACTGTGTGTATCCTTGAACAAAACACTTTGTCTGTTCAAGTCGACCCAACTGTATGAATTAGCACCAGTTCTCCTGGGGGCTAACCTGCGATGGATTTGAGTCCTGTCCAGGGGGAGTCAAAGACTCATCCGCTTAACACTCAACCCGGGGTAAGTGCCGGCTCTATGAGCCACTTAGGCTCGAGAAAGGATTTAGCCGTTAGCTTAGAGTCACAGTAGTTAACAGTGAACGCTAGAGGGAGACTCCCTACTTGTCAATTGACACCCCGTCCCTATTATGTATCTACCATAATCTCCATAACCTAGCTCCCGCATGAATATCGGTAACCGGAGTTTTAGTAGACCATGCTAGGTCAATGTACACCATCAAAATACCACATGCAGGAGCTTTTGCGTATCGATAAAAGCGTACAAGACTCGAGTCTTCAATCAATGCAAGAATTTAGTGTCCACAATACTCATTAAAATGTTGTTCGTCGAAGAGGCCACTGCCTAAATATATTACATCATACTGACAAAAAAACTTCAAGGCCATCTCAACTCTCCAACAGCCAAAGGAAATCGTATCTTGGAGATGAATTAAAAAGGTAAAGGTATTTTTATTTAACGTCGGTAGTTCCTTCAGCTCTCAGAGAGTGCTGGTATCAATGGAAGCCGACAGTGCGCCCTTTATCCCCTCCCTCTATCAGTGCTCCGGGTATTCAAAGCTACAGCTACACCTGATCAGAAGAAAGTCGAAACAGACGTGCAGTCACCGGGAATCGAACTGGGGACCTCTAGCTCCGAAGGCTGCACACTAACCAAATGAGCTATATCACGGCTTGTTTCTAATTTTGCATTTCATTGTAGATAGAGCCGCCGTGGGATCTATAAAGAGACTTTAGGATTGCATTTTTTTGTTCGGTCTCAACTGAAAATGTTCCCGGTTTGTCATGACGAGTAACCCACAAGGTTGAAGGCAGGGTTACCCGCGCGCTTAACTGGTTCGGCTCGCGTTTGATTGCAAAACAGTGCCTTTTACGAAGCCGAACATTCGAAATTTTAATATGCACTACCATGTAAAGGCAAGCTATCTTTGACCCCGCCTTGAATATATTTACACATATTGCTCTATTGAGTAATCGGTAGAAAAAATTAAGATGACCGACTCACACAGTATTAAACTTATCTTTTCATTCTTTAAATCTTACTGTACTGATAACTAAAATTAAAAAATTAAGCTTTTTTATGTCATTTTCGTAAAATGAGAACCTAACGAAAAAAGCTAAAAAGGGGGTTTATTAAAATGAGCATTTCAGACTAGTGGGTTCTTGAGTTTTTAGGTTCTTATATACGCGAACTTTTGCTGTAGTATAATCTTACTATTGTTAGAATTAGAACCGAGTGTGAAAACATGGAATTAATTGTACTCGAATTGTTGCTTTTTGATACCGCAATGTTGCAACAGTGGTTGGTCGCAGAGAACTAGACGCTGGTTTAATTTAGAATTTTTTAATCCCCAATATTTCTCCAGAACACAATTTTGGTTGGGTAGTCCTGTTTTCGACATTGTAAGGCAACTATAAATGTATTTAAAAAAAAGACACGATGACTACACCCAAACAAACAACACCCACCAACTGACCAAACCAATCACACGCCACCACACGAATACGCGGAAAAATTGGTGCGAAAATGATGCAAAAATGTGACGCTGTCGGTGCCGACCATAGTTCTGTAGCTTTAAGTGACCGAAAAAGGCAAGAGAGAAGTGTGTTTTTTGTAAGCTCTTGTCATCGTATCTTAAATTAACCCCATGTCTAGTGCCAAGGTAACAATTCGGTTGTGCTCTCTTAGTCTTCACTTTTTGCAAAAAAAAAAAGACTCGTGTCTCGTACGTTCCAATACATCGCAAAGCTGTAACTACAGTTATTTTTCTTGGTACATCTGTTTAAAATATCCGCGTATATATCTCGTTAATTTCCCACACTCGCCATAGTTTCCTAGGCCGATATACTTATAGTTTATTCCAAGTAAGGAAACCCAATTTTATAGGTTACTCTATGTAGTGTACATGTGATGCTTATAGTTGTGTTGTTTGGGAGCTTAAGCAACGAGGACGGAAACATTAACAACTACGGCTTCTGGTTTGCCCTTTGGCTTTAGACAATACGTCTGGCTCGTCTGCCTCTCTTTTGTCCTAGTGACGCTTTGTCAACAGAAAAGGATTACAGCTCCCTGTACAAAGATAAACGAATATTGAGAAAAACTTCTGACGATCGTTCCCGTAGTCGTAAGAATTCCAAAATTAAGTTTTCACGTTGTAATCGGCCTTTTGCAGCAAGTTATCACATGGTACAAATAATGATATTCTGGTGGGCAAAGGAATGCCACAGACTCCAAGACAAGGCACAATTAGCTAGAAACGCGTGATTTTCTTTGTTTACATTTCCCAGTGGAGTCTGTGACATTTCTTTGCATATATCAGAATATAATTGATTGTACTATGTGATCACGTCCATGGTAAAAATTGTGTTATGTAAAGTAAGTAACTATTTAACAACTAACAACTTGTTACAACGATACTGTACGTACTTCTTTGTTCGAAACAAACCAAACAAAAATCGAAAATACTCGATTTGATTTGTTGAATAAATTCTATAACTATCGGTGATAAATAAGTTTTTGACATGGCCAGCAATTCATATCATTCCAATATGTTGTATATAAATCCCGTTTTAGCATTTAAAGTTTGACTTCAGATACAAGTCCTTGTTTTCACGAGTTCTTGTTTATCCGTACGCAAAAACCAAAACAACCATAAACAATTAATGCAGTAGCATCTCCTGGAAGTTTCAGGTGATTCGGTAGTTCAATAAGCTTCACAATATCTGTTTGTAGCATCTACTGACTTCTGACCGATCTGCATCAACAGTCTGAAATAATTTGTTTCCTTGTAGCGATAAAGCTGACAAGTTAAATATCTGCTGGTTCGTCAGCATCGCTCTCTCTGTGCAGCTGAAGATGGTAGGGCTGAAAACGAAGAAAGTGGCAGTGAGGTTGAATAATGTCGGCGCGCAGTAGCCGAGCGGTTCGCGTGTTCGAGTCGCAATCCTAGTGTCGCGAGTTCAAGCCCCGGTCAGACCACTATGTTGAGGGTAGCCTGCGAACATCGCTGCAGGAGAGCCTGTTCGCAGGCTATGTTGAGGGCTAACCTGTGATAGACAAGTGTCCTGTCAAGGGGGAGTCCAAGACTCTTATCCGCTTTGCACAACAGAAACCGGAGATACGCGCCAACCAAATGAGCTACTTCGGCTCGAGAAAAAAATTAGCTAAATAACGTTTAACTCTTTTTTTCAACATCTACCATCTCCTTACATAACTCAACCCCTTCAGTCCCAACCAGTTTTTCAACATCTACCATATCCTTACATAACTCAACCTTTTAAGCCCCAGAAAGTTATCAACATCTAACTTCTCCTTACATAACTCAACCCTTTCAGCCCCAGGAAGTTATCAACATCTAACTTCTCCTTACATAACTCAACCCATTCAGCACCAGCCAGTTTATAAACATCTAACTTCTACTTACATAACTCATACAAAATAGGTCGTTTTATAATGAGGAAATGGAAATGGATTAAACATTCTCAAAAATTCTCCTAAACTGATAACGTTATTAAGCAATAATTGCATATCTTGTTACAAAGCAATGCGGGCCAATGCCTATCCTGATACAAGTTTCTATGCGCTTTCAAAAGCTTAAGTTTGGTTGCTGAAGCACTAAAAGCTCACTCACTAATTTCTTGTTCACACCTTTTTCAGCTTGTCACGCAGTCTAAAATAATTTTTTAAACCCCCTTCCACGTCCTTTTAACATTAACTAGCTGTCAGAAGGGTTCAAGTTCAAAACATTAGCTTCCTTTGATCTTGGAGCTATCTTCATCCACTAATGTCCCTCCCCAGGAGGGGGGGGGGAGATTTACTTTGAAGTAAAAATGATAGGGATGTTCAACAGGAATTCAGGGGTGAAAATACTCTAAATCAAACCAGGGCATAAGCATTTTCAACCCTAAAATTTACCTTGTAGCATTAACTTTGAAAAAGGCAGGAAAATGCGCTTTTGTTTTTGCACCCATAAGAATTGACAAAATACAACAAGTATTCTGACAGATACCCCCCCCCCCCCCTCTCCACACCCACAGTGTCTCCACTGACACTCAACCTGGTGTATTCATTCAGCAACTATTCAACGGACCTAACTGTTTTTTAATCTTATTTCTGATGGCTCAGGATTCCCAGAGTTAATATTAACTGGTGTTGGCGTGGTTGGGTTGTTTATTAAACCTTTAACCTTTAACCCCTAAGAGTGCCGAAAGATGAGTTTGTAAATTCTCCCAACTTAAGTCCATAGTGTTCCTATGAGAAGTTTGGAATGAATTTAGTTTTAGAATTTAGAATTTCTTAATTCATCTTCCAAAGTTTTTGTTGGATGATCAAATTTCATATTCTCAGTACTAACCAGCTTGTTTTCTTTTGTTTACTGTAAGAAGAGTTTAGATGTTGACAAATGTCTTAGGGCTGAAAGGGTTAAGTGGCATAATTACCTTTGTCACAACATCTGCACTTCTGTTCAGACTTTTGTACCTCTTCATAGCCCTGTCACCTGCTTCAAGGGTCGATTCTGTTCTTCCTGATAATTATTAGTAACAAAAACACTTATATTATAAAAATGCACTGCAGTCTGGCTAAGTAACACAAAACAGTGCTAAACTAGAGTTGTGTAAAGATCAAACGCCAACCCTGGTTACAGAGTTTAATAATTTTAAGAGATAAATTTAAGGAGTCAAAACATGGGCAGTGGAGCCTTGGATTGAGAGGAAGGGGAAAGCTAGTGTTTAACAACAGCAACTTTTGAATAGGACTTTTGAAATTTATAACAAACTATTACAACTCAACTGTGCCCCTGTCCCCATCCCCCCCCCCAAAAAAAAAATTATTTTTTTTTGCTTTTTGAGTATTGTCCTTGGTTTAAATTTTACATTCCTTTGTTTCGAACTCATCACCATACACTACTAATGATACTGTAAATCTCTGATAACAAGCCCTGGGGCTTATTTTTGGTAAAAGGGCCTTTTTTCTAAATTTTTCCTGGAGGGGCTTATACTCAGGGGGGGAAGGGTTACTTATGGATAAATGATTGCTTTTTTGAAATGCCATTTTATGTTCAAACCATTATTGTGATTTTCAAAGACTTTTTGCTCACAACCCCTCTTCATTACTGATACACTGATACACACTGATATCAGTGAAGTTCTGTGATCTTGAACATTAACTATCAGACACACTGTATGGTTAATAGAATACCTACCCCCTAAGTTCAACGATATGTTTAATTATTCCAAATATAACCTGGGAACTCCTTTTTAGGAGGTTGGGGTGGGGGAAGGGGCTCATACATGGATTTGGGAGTTTTCCATTTCAAAGTTAGTTCCTTGAATTGGTGAAGCTTGTTATTGGAACTTTATGTCATGCAAAAACAAAAGAAAATAAGATATAAATCATTATGACAAAATTGAACCACAACAATTGCACATCCTACTTTTTCAAAGAATCCAAGATAAAGCAGACTTACTTTTTCTGTGATCAACACCATGTCCTGTTCTCAAGAACTGAACCAAACACCCAAGGATAAAAAGTATCGGCCAAACACCAAGCATGAACCAGGAGTGTAAACACAACTCAGGCCCTACTTTCGCGCTCATTAACCCCAACATGTACCTCACTAAAACAAACTCTTCAACAAAGTAGTCAGCGCCAATAGTAAAAAGTGCTCCACCCATGGTGGCTGTTGCAAGGATTGTGAAGAACTTCTGCCACTTTAAAGCCATCAGTGCAAACACAAGGCTCAAACCAACGAGAATTCCTAAAGTTACCCAGTGGTTATTGATACTGTAAAATGTCTCAGTGACAATTAATCCAGTGAGACCAATGTCAAGTCCGACACTAACTCCACAAAGAAACAACCCACAATGAATCACAAATGCTGTCAGCAAACCAAAGAATACTCCCACGGCAAGTGCTACACCCATTAACTCCCATGTACTCAGCTCTGAGTGGTCAAAACTGATGATGTATGTGATAATTGATGCATACAGGAAACCCATTAGGAACAAACTGCATTTGAAACATCTGTAGCCTAAAGTTTAAATAAAAAGAAACTATTAATTCTTACAAATAAAGCATTTATGACAGAGATCAGTATAATATTTCAAGTCCAAACATTTTGATCAAATGGTTAGACTGTGTGTAATTTTTGCAACTTCACACATAACTAAATATCAAATTTAATTTCATTAGTTTCATCTTTTTCCAGCAATCAAAACTAAATGTAAATATAATCCTCTTTAATTAGGGTCAACATCTCACAATGAGATGCCAAAGATTAATAAATGCATTATAAGTACGACTTTTTGAAAAAAGCACAGGGTAGAGTCACCATGAAGAGTCATTAAAGATCATTACTTTCTTAAATACCTTATCTCAAAAAAATGCTTTAGTCTCTTTTATCACATCTGTTTATGAGCTAGTTCTCTTTGACCTTTGGCTTCTGCTACTTAATCTCTAAAAATATTTCTCCTTTTTCTAACATATATTTTGGGCCAGCCACTAATTATTTGCAAGATGGCAGTTTACTGATAACAGAAAACTTTGAGTCTTAACTAAGATAACTATTTTGTCATTTTTCTTCCTCACATACATCACTGAGTGTTAAAGTAAAAGTTACTTTTTGGAAGGGAGCTTTCTTAAATCAAACAACTATAGAAAACCTTCAAAAATTTTCTATATTTTTCAGAAAAAGCCACAACATATATTATTATTGAGTAATCATGCTTTTAACTAAGATTTATGGCCACTCCACAACAGTGTCATTTAACAGCTATAATAATTTTAGCACCACGCAAGATCTTTAATAATTTCATTAGCAGCTGTTCGTCTACCTTCTTTTCACTTCTCTTTTTAATATAGTATCCTATCTTTATCAAATCTTTTATTTCTTTAACAAAAAAGGATTGGAAATATTGATGTAAAGACAGCACAAGCAGTAAAACAATGTGCCTATACCCTAATAATGAAGAAAAAGCTGATAAATTTAATGCTATTTTTTGAATTTATATTTACTTCAATTTCACATATATTTGTCATGAATGACTATAACTGTTTATTTATTGTTCATCACAAATGGTCCTGCAAATAGCATGGCTAATCAGGGTTGATCAGTCAGAATATATAATTGATGCTAGAATGGATCCTCGGATTCTGATTTTGGCCTAAAAAATTGAGAGGATTACATATTTCAAAGAATAATTGCAGCCAAACTACCAATCTTTCATTGGCTGGATCAATGATTTTGGTACTGAAATTGTACAGAACATCAGATCCTGTCCCTTCCTATACTCCCCCTGACAGAACATGTTATGACACAGCTCACTTACCAAAGAAGATGAGCATAAGACTCAATACCATACAAATACAGAAGCACACAACGACTGGAATGTCTGGTGGAGTGCTGGCAATAAAAATATCATTGCAAGATAAAATCATGACCTTCAATGTTGTGTTCAGTGTTGGTGTGACAGTAAATAAGGGCGTTGTTATTCCCAATGTCTTGTTTGCTGCTCCAGAAACGGCTAGCATGATCAGGAATACAGTAAATAGAGGTAACACTTTGACGACCATGACTGTAAAACAAAATATGAATTATATCATTGTATTTAATACAAAAACTTAATTCATTGTTTAATATATAATCCTAGACTTACATGTAATTATAAGAGATGGCAAAATATATAACTTGTGACTGATCATTTTATTCAGTTGGGGGAATTAATAAATGTTGGATGGTTGCTATGGAAACTAACTCTACTACTACAGCACACACATCTTCTGGTTGTCAAGGCTGAAAGAAAGTTGCTAAGTTTTTACACTACAACCAAGTCAGTGGTCAGAAGCCATATAATGCTGGATAACCAAAAATGAAAGTCTTTCGCTTGGCCAAGTAATTTTACATGCTGTGATTGTAGTTCAAATCAGTGCTACCATTAGTAAAAACTGGCTTTTTATCTAAGACCATAAAAATATCTTATTTACCTTGTATGCAGCACTATCTGAACTGTTATGTTATATAGCTCTTTGTTTTGTCTTCTTTGTGCTTTTGGCAATTGGAATGGTAAAACCTTGGCCTGTTATTTAAGTCTTAAGACACATGCAGACCTAATGCATACAGATCAGTTTGTCTGATTTAGTCCTGTCTTTTTAACATCCTGATTTCTGGCTTGAGTATATAATCCCCAACCTTAAAATAATAATACAGCTTCACTAAGTTTGTCAGAAATCCAATCTCCAAAAGCAAAATTTTATCAATATATTTATGTTTGTTTCTCTTCATTCTGACGCTGGTAAATAGTAAAAATCATCTGGTATACAAAAATAAGCCTTCTTAAGATTTTGTTTTTACAACCAATGCGTTTAGAGCAATAGTCGTCACTTTAAATAACGAACGCTAGCATCTGGCCGAAAATATTAATATTACTTTTAATTATTCTGAGGTCGACGTAACTGTGGCAAAAATGATTCAAGTTAAAAATCTGAAAAAGTCAAACGAAAACTATACTTAACTTTCGCTAAACCAATGGTCGTAATAGTTTGACGAATAAATGTACGGAACGCGAAAGAAAACAAGGATGCGGATGAAATTATGTTTTCGATTTTTTCGATGAAACTTTAATAAATCAAAACTTTTGTTGTATACACTTGCCATCAAAATTAGCATAGAGACTCTTAGCAGCTGTGCGCGAAGTTTCTCCACGAGTTTCAAACGTGTTCTTGTAAGAAAAAGGTACTTGCTCCATTTCCCAAACAAAGACAATCATGGTTTCCCCCGTAAACGAAACCGCATTCGGAAGTGTCAATTTACTAAACCGTATTAAAGATAGAAGTTAAGGTTGTTTATATTTCAGTATAACACAAATAAAACCTACTCACAAAGCTGGACTAAAATGTGCGAACTTACCTCTGTGAAACTGTGCAATCCCGGGTAAAGATGAAAACTGTTTTACGGTTACGCTCCAAAAGCCTGCGACTGGTTCTTATCAATAAACACTTTCACAAAACCTTTTTAAGTGTCCCCACGTTTGAAAACAGCAGTAGTATTTGGCAATACTAATGCACGAATGTTCGGACAGAAACATAAGTCAAAAGCGAAGCGTCGGTTTGTCTCGCTTGCTGTTGAGATTTATGTTACACAAGCACTTGAAAACTGGCGAGATATCACAAGAACAGTTACAGTAAATGTCAAAAGGTAACTTCCAGTTCACATCACGCACATTTGAGCAGGTTTAAACCCAATTACAGTTCCCTAACCTTTTAATATCATTCTGGGCGGACAGGATCAAAGCGATCGTATTTCGCAAATTCTTATTTCCTTGCACAGCGTGTCGCACATAACTTTGAGGTCGCGCGCCGCCGTGTTTTCACCTTCAGGCCGGTCTGGACACGTGCACAGAATACAACGGGTAGTTTGGTTTGCTGCTATAAAAACATAAACATTTTATAATTCCTCAACCCTCAAAATAAAAAATGTAGTTTTGACTTACCGAACATTATTTTGTTTCTAAAAGGCTTGCAATCATGCACTGAATGTAATTTTAAAACACAGCATAATTCGACATAATCATTAATTGTATCATAAAGACATGATAATGACAGCACATTATTAACTTCTGTGAGATTTTTTTTTACTCTTTTCCTCTTTTTCTATTGATCATGAGTACAAAGAAAACTTGTACCATTAAATCGGCCACTTCAAAATTAGAAACCGTAAACCTTCGATTAAGCGCTGCGGCGCTTATAAATTTCGGCTAGATTTTTTTGCGGCCGGCCGGCGCTTATAAATTTAAAACAAGTGCATCACAAAGTATAACGTCGTCATTTAACCAGTACTCAAATAAAGGAGTTTAACATGAACACATAGCAGTAAAAGTACTACTCGCAAATTAGTGCCAGGGCGAGGTGCGCGCTTACTCAAAGTGCGGCACTCATCCGTGGATTTACGATATCCATACCGTAAATTTCGCAAGCCCTAGTCAAGGGGCCTTTTCGTCATTTTTTTCTTAGGATGGGAGGGCAAATGGGGGGGGGGGAGGGTTCGGACGAATATAGAATCTTTGTGTTTTGAAAACTTTAAGATTTTTTGCTAACAGGTTGTCTTACTAATATATTTTTTTTTTACATTTTTGTTTTTAATAATTACGTACAACTGTCAATACCACCGACATAATTTTACAAAACGTTTTGTTTTGAAATATTCTAAGTATAGTTCCGGTTTTACTTTTTCATAGGCTGGAGGCCATGAATCATTAACTTCCTGCAGCCAAATCTTTTTTTATTTCTCCACGAATCAAAACTTTTTCACTTTTGCGAGGCCTGTTTTATAGCAAAGAAAGTCAACTCATAGTGGTTTGATTTGACTTGGCATACAATCAAAATAGAACCGACTGGTTTTCTTTTACTTTAACAAATATTTCCCCAGGGGGGGGAGGTACTCCCTATAATTGGATGGTAGGTATGACCGCCATATTTTTAGGGGTTAAAATTGCCATTCCGGTATTCTTTAGGAGTTGTAAAAAGAAATCCGGTGTTAAACCAAGTGCCTGACATTTTTTAAGGGTTTTAAAGCACCAAGCTATTGGAATGCTTGCAGTCCTGGTTTTAGCAAATGTGCCTACTAATGAGAAGTTTTAAAAGATGTTCTTTGGCAAATGTTCTGTTATGCGTGCACCTTTATTCATTGCATATCATGTTCAGCACAACACAGGGGAATAACCGCTGACCCACTAGCTACCCAGGGAAAGTTTTAACTTTAAATTGCTACTTTTTAGGGTAATTTCAAAACCGAGAGGTATTTTTAGGACCGGTGAAAAATTTTTATACCTTTATACTGGTATTTTTAGGGTATTTTAGGGACTTTTCCAGCAGTCATCCCTAACCTTTTGAATATTTTATCATTGGTTACTCTGGTGCTTAAGGTGCCTTGATGATCCACTTATCATTCATAAAACCCTAAACCACTGCTTCCCAAAGAATAGCCAAATATAAATGTTCAATAAATAGCCAACTGTTGACTATTGAACCTTTGTGATTATTTTGACATTTTAAGAATTTGCTGTAAAACAATTCAAGGTACAAAAAGGTAGTCAATTTTACACTTTGTCACTTGTACTTTCATTTTTCAGTTCTTTATTGACTTAATCTTTGAAATTCTTTTAAGACATCAAAACCTGTCTTCCAGGACACAATTTTTGCTTGTGGTACTGTTCCTTGTGACTTTTCATGCTGTTTTTGTAGCACATTAAGCAAAGTATAGCCTTCTTTTGCAAGGATTACACCCTCTGACTCTAGAGTTAATGCGGCACAAACGTCGCCATGGCCATCTCCAACGTAGACAACATGGTCAAATTCTTGTCCTGTCTTGATTCTCTGTGCCTCAAGATGCTTCTTCAACACTTCACCTTTACAAAGGTTTTTTGGACAGCGGTCACAAGAGTGGCTGTGATACCTCTTAACAATTAACTGACCAGCTTGATTCCAGCTTGCTGGGTTGGTATATATGCCTGAAAACACCCCCCTCATAGAGTCTCTTTCTAATAAATGCTCAATAAAATAACTATTTGAATCTGATATAATGATGGACGAGATGTTGTTTCTTTGAAGGAAATTACAGGTTTCTTTCATACCTTGAGTAAAACAAAGAGATTCAAAACAGGATTCATAGTCCTGTCTCTTGATATTTTGTTCATGCAGTAGATTGAAAACATTTTGCATTATATCTGTCCAACAAAGTCCCTCACTTTTCTGTTGCTTCATTTGCTGCTTAGCTGGTGAATACAGATCCATCACCCATGTATCAGTATTACCATCCACCAATGTGTGATCAAAGTCAAATACCGCGAGTGTCTTTGAAGTTCCCATAGTCATAGATCTGAAAGGAAAATAATGTAGGAGGTCAGCAAAGGAGGTCATGTTTTTGGCCCCTTTCTTCCAAAGCCATTTCTTGATCCGCCACTGTATTTTAAAAGAGCAGCTTTAATTTGACAAATATTCTCAGCCTTAAAATATAAGTTATGTAAAATAAAGAACTAACCTGTCTAACCTCTTTATCACGTTAACTGTTGCTGCTTAATTGAAAGAAAATGTGATATACAACATAGAAAATATCCGTTAAAATTTTTTGTTAAAAATTAAATAGAACTTAACAAAAACTCTGAGCCCCCAAGAAGAAGAAGAAACTTGGATACCTAAAACATAAGCTACGGCACCTCAGTTTGTTTTACAACAAAATGACAGAAATACCTAATAATACATACTTCTCGTGCCCAAGCTCTTTAATCAGTTAGAGTTGAGAAAAGACTGGGAGTTTCCAAATCGAGGCTGTTTCAGACTGTTGACATGGCAACCTAAGGGTAACTTTAGCGCCGGGAAACAGAGAGCTCGACAAATAGTTCAACATGGCGTCTAAGATAATGCATGGAAGGAGAGAGGGTCAGACGAAAGGTATATGCTTGCTAATTTCAGCCAAAAGATTTTTTAAACCTCACGACTTTTAATAAATGTGCCTTTGGTTTCGCTTCTAGCTCAACCATTAAGCGTTATACCGGATGGAGTCGACCCAAGAGAGGTAGGTCGATCGCTACCCGAGTTGAGACAGAAAAGAACGCGCCACCGTTTTACTGCTTTCTTTTTTCCATACATGCACAACCAAGGTTCTTGTAATATTGATTTATTACTTTTCAAATCAGGTTACAGTTTTACAACCAGAGGATTGGAATCGAATCCAGCAAAGCCTTGCGAAATACAACCCTGAAGCCGAGAGGAGAAGAATAAGAATGGAAGACAGGGAGCATTTACACAATGTCTCCAAGGAAATGGTTAAACACTGGGAGAACACTATAGAGGTACTTGCTTTGATCTTAAATACAAAGACCGAAATCTCTAACTTGTATCTTTATCTGAACTTTAACACAAAAGGTTATTAACTGCTACTTTATATGATGTTTTGTTAAAAACCGTGTTTACTAGACTAATAAGTTACCCCACATACATAAAGTTTTGTAGAATTTTTGTTGAAGCTGTTTTGTTATACTTTGTTGTAGATACTTCAAAAATTCTCAGTTGCTTATTAGAAATTACCCCTTTACATCGGTGGGAACACACTAATGATATATGTAATCATAAGTTTACACTTTCAGGGCCAAACCCACACTAGACTTCAGAAATGGTTTACCCTGACACCTTGCATTGATGTCGTTATAATCACTGCTACTTGGTAGCAAAAATATATTAACTTTTATCACAATGTTGAACAAATGTACAAAAGGAAAATGTACTGATGTTTTTGAAATACACTGGGTTGTAAGGTGAGTGAACTAAAAACAGGCAACCAAATGGGGTCAGTAAATTTGACAATAAATTTGGTGATACTCTTTAGACTTTACTGGTACTTTTGGTGTTGTATACAAGGTAGAAACCCATACCCCTTTATATCACCATCTACCATGAGATGTATGTATTGTTGTTGAAAATGCATATGATTGTGTAGTTCTAATTCCCTGATTTTGTTTACAATGGAGAGTTTAATTGTGTAAACAATTTTGTTCCAAATTTAGGGGCAAAGGCAGAAAAAGCTGAAAGCAAGAGAAATAAGAGAAGCCAAAGAAGAGGTGAATTAGATTATGTTAATGAATAAATTTAATGTATTTAATAGGTTCTTATTGAAATGTTTGCCAATGGGACATTCTGTGTAAATTGTTTAAAAATTTTACTTGAGATAAAGTTAGAAATGTTTTGTTTCAAGCCAGACTATTGAGATCTTTTAACAATGATTATTACAATTATTGTTTTAGGAAGAACGAAAGAAAATTGACATCGAAGAAGCTAAGTACCAAGCCAAGAAGAGGAAAGAAGCAATTGAGCGAGCACAAACCCTTCAGTACTATCAGACTGACAGAGTTAAAACCTTTCATGTAAGAGTTGTTTTGTTTCATTGCTTTGATTCTATCACGTTCTTCTCAGTGAAACTCCTGTATATGGAACCTGTGTGTGTTTAGGTCTGGCTCAAAAGTTTTGTCATTTGTACTTGAATTTGTGTTAGAAGGTTATGGAAGGCTAATGTCATAAATGAATGACATGAAACTTTTCTCACTTCACAGGGAGCACTCCTGCTGACTGAAGTTTTGAAAGAGAGGGATGCTCAAGTAGAAATGAAGAAAAGCCAATTGGACACAGACAAGATCAGAGAGGAGCATGTCTTGAGACTGCAAAGAAGGGTACAAACAAATACTTCAAATTTGATGTAATTTTTATGCTACTTGTATGTATACTCGAATTGTCATTAATCTTAATGCATTGCATGCTTTTTTATAGCAATTGGAGGAAGCAATTATGGAAGATCAAAGGAAAGCTTTGAAGCGATTCAATGAGAGAAGAGCTGTTGCTGACTTGCAGCTTCTACAGTAAGTGGTTACTTCACAGGGGGAGGGATGTTTGAGAGTACTTTGGGGTAAAAAGGATATGGTGTTGGGTGTTGTGAAAAAATTATACCAAGGGG
>JAOBAT010099780.1:0-16099 GCA_026413305.1 Hydrozoanthus tunicans
ACCATTGTCATTATTCTTCTTATATACCTTTTCATCATTAATTCATTAAAGCACTGATGAAGGCAGAAGATGCTGCCAAAACATGTCTGCCAAAATCGAAGTTGTCATATTTGTTTTAAAAATTAAGAACTTAATTTGCATTAAATTTAATTATATCTTGCATAACCAAACAATCAAAAATTTTTCTCAGCCATTTTAAAGCTGTGCATGCTTAATCCATAACTGCCCCTTAAAGTTTGCCAAGGGAAGCTAATTGCCTTAAGTCACTGCCTGGACATACCCCACCCAACATCTTTGGGTGCTTGTTCTCTGCCTGCTCAAAGAATTTTACTGCCTACTCAAATTTTAAGTTAAAACACTGGCCTTTGTGTGTTTTTATGAGGCCTCTTAAGCTTATAGTTATAAAAAGATATTGAGTGTAAACTAGACTGCACTATTTGTGTCTGATGCATGTCGTGGAAAAGAAAATTTTCATTTCATGTGCTTCTACCAACGCACCATGAGTACAACCCTGAAGGGAACTATGCTGTAGTATGAAATTTAATATAAAGTCAGTATGAAGCAAGTAGAACTGTAATGGTGGGTGGTGCCAAAGTAACTCTATGTATAACAGTTACTGAAGTGAAGATAGTTTTGCACTTTTAATTAAAATAGGAACAAAATTTGCCTCCTCACTTGCAGGGTTTTCATTAATACAAAAGAGAGTATGTTTTAATGCAATTTAAATATAATTTTTTAGGTAGAAATAAGTTAAAATGTTAGAACTCATGCAGCATTCCTGGAATGCAGAAGATTGACAGCCATTATACCAAACTTTAAGCTAAAACTAAATTAAAATCAGAGTCTAAGGCAGCTAACTAAATTAATTCCTTCCAGAATATGGGAACAAATTCCACTACATCTAAAGTTACTTCCCTTCAAGTCTTTTAAGAAACAGCTCAAACACTTTTTTCTGTATAATAAACAACAACTAGCTCTTTTTTTTTCTACACTTAGCTGTATGTGATTAATACCAATATTTATTCTGCAATTGTATCTGACTTTAGACTATATGCTGCTTATATTAATAATAATTATTTTAAGAATTTATTTAGCACTGAATATATAACTGTACAAAAAATTAACTGCCTATAGAACAAATACACACTTTCCCTGCAGCTGGATGTACGGGCCAACTTGAAAGCTCTGCTCCTTTGGCCTCTACAGCATGGTAATCTAACTACGACCATATCCATTCATCACAACATTTTTTCAGTGCTAAATATAAATTGAATTGAATTGAATTGAATTTGTCCAATGCAGTACTAACAATATCAAAATAAGCTGAAACCTTTGTTTTGAGTTCCGGCAATTCAAACTAAACTGTAAGCTGGTCAAACCATTCCCTTTGTTTAGATTTAGGACCCCTATTGCAATTGGTCTACTGTATTTGGGACCCCCTAATAAAAGAATGAGGGGGTTACCTGGGACCCTTCCTAAAACCTTCTACAGTACTGATCAAAAACCCTGACTTACAACTCTATATGATAATAGGTTTACACAGAGTGACCTTTACTTTACTTATAAGTGCAAGGAATGGCACTGACCTGGAATAGTATAAAGAGTATTGTCACTGTCATTTCCAAGGAATGTTACAATTTCTGGCTGTGCCCTCTGATAATGACAAATTGATAAGACCAGTTTGTTAAGTAAAAAAAAGCAGACTCAAGTCAAACCGTATCTATCATCTGATGCTTTGTCAGCAGGCCTATCAGAAGGAGGGGGGGTAAGGTGCAACCCACCCAATAATTTCTCTGCATTCACTGTTTCCCTGTCAGAATCATTTTGAATTTAATGCTAACTGCGCTTCTATGCTATGCTCACAGCCCTCCAAATATCAATTTTGTTTGTAACTCCCTTATCTCCAAAGATTAGGAATACCCTTACTAGGATTTCAACTCTGAAGGCTTCGCAAGCAAGAGTGACTTAAAAACATACAAATTGATGGGGGAGGGGGGGAGTGAATGTAAATAGGCAATATTAACCTTGCCTGCCATGATTTCCATTCTAAAGGCCTCGAGTAAGAGCCTCAAATGCGAGTAACCTCCTGGTTGTTGGGAGGTTCTACTAATTACCAAACACTCTTATCGAACAGTCTACTTACAATGAAGGGTGAGTCACGGTTGTCAATTAACGCCTGGTAGTGTGTTTGACTTTCTGCCTTCAATTCTTTTCCAGAACTATCTTCGATTGCCCTGAAAGAAACCAAAAAATAATTATTTACTCCTAGCTATAGTCTACAGTTTATTATTAGAAGTACAACTTAGCCATAAATTTGATTAACAAATTGCTTATCATCAAAATATCTTAACAACAAAGTTAATATGGTTCTCTCATCAGCATTGCAACTTTTTACTAGATTTGAAACTCTGACTATTTAGACATTTCCTGGACTTTTCTTTTTATGCAAATTCAGGTCGTTCAATCAAAATAATAAAACTTATAAACATTCTAAACACACATTTTTTTAACAGCTCAAATGCTTTTTGTAGTCCCATTCAAACAGTTTTTCTATTAGAACATGAAGACTTTCAGATTCATTCGAACAACAAAGTTACCATGAACAACTTTCAACCCGTTCAATTTATTGCTAATGAGAACAAATTTTCACTCTGTTCAAAAGACTTTTTACTGTAGCTCCCTCAAATGACTTTTTAGGTCAATTGAAGAGGTAGAAACAACAGTGTTTTCCCTAGGCGTGAAAGTAGCCGTTGAAAAAACATAAGTAGACATTGCAACAAACTTTTTATTATCCACTCCGCCTTAGAGTTTTTTTTTTCAAACAAATATTTGAAAAGACAAAAAACTAGGCGTGGCAAACTGCAGAATTGCCATAGGATGCGACGGCTGATGGCTTATTTTGAAAACACTGAGCAAGTTGGCTCTGATAAAAAACGGAAAGTCATAACAACTATAGCTTTGCCCATGCTAGGTCCTATTAACACAAGTTTTTTATTATCATAGCTTAATTGTTTGGCTTAACAAGCTTATTTATTATCAATCTATGGTTGAAATGCAATAGTTTAGTTTTCTATGATGCACTATCACCTTTAGAGTCAAACATAGATACATATTCTGTGCACTCACTTTTCAGTGTCTTTTATTTCCTTGTCTCTATCATAAACTCGTGCAACCCAGGGAAATAAGATTACACCTCGATAACCAAACACTTTGTGTAAGAAAAGCTGAAAAGCAGATAAGTTCAAGTCAGCCATTGGAGAACCAATGGAAAGCATCAGATTTTCAAGAACTAATCAGTAAGAAAATTTACATTTATAGTATAAACCAGCTCGGCTTGCACAATTTGATAGCTTTAGAAATTATAGTATCTAGATGCGAGACAATAGTTACCTCTGAAATAGTAGATAATGACACCCAAACAATGTGGCGAATGAAAGTTAGTTGCTTTACGTCTGTTTCAGATCATGATACTGAAAAAGTTAGCTTTGAAATATAGGATGTTTAAAACAGTCTAAAGGACTTCACTCTTTTACACCATTTACAGCATTTTATAGTTGACAAACTGTCAAAACAGGTTTGTTACATACGTAAGGCTGATCATGTGTGAGTCTTGCCATGCCTAGTGATTCATGTGAAAAATGTGTTTTTTCCTTTAAAAATCTTTTGTTTTATTGAAAGGAAGAGTTGCAATGCTGGGATATACTAAAACACTTATTCAGTTTCAATATTGTTGGATAGTGGCTTAATGAATATCTACCTCACACTTTTGGTGCCCAGTTAGTTATTCTGCCACTAACTACCTTAATCAATATAGATTAAGTGTTAATTAGTATTTAGCAAATGGGTGAATAACACATTCTGCACATTCTAATTGGTTCATTGGTTCAGAATAATATCTTGCATTCTTTAATGTTGGCCAGGTCTCTGGACACTTTAAAAGATAAAATTATGAAAATAAATGTGGAAGGAACCATTGTAAATAAATAAGATGGCCAATTTGCAATTGGTCAATACTAAAACAATTATCCCTCCAGCATTGGTGAAGTATATTTAGCTGTTGTCTTCATGGCTCAGTAAATATCACCACAAGTTACCTCCCCTTCATAATTGTTAACTACCCAATGCACCAGCTTATAATTACCAACTGTTTAATAGCCACTTGATTCTGGTCAAATAGGTGACGATGGATCATTCCCATAAAATTTCCAAATAACCCTTTTGTTATATTATGACTGATCTTTTGTACTAACCATTTTCAACTGAGATCCCAGAATAGATCATCTAACAGGATTTGCATTGCCTGGATATGCACTCCTTAATTTATATAAACTTAGTCTTAATAACTAAACCTTAATTTCCAGACAAAGTTGCAAGGTTTCTGGACAGTTAAGACACAAAGTTTTTCCATTTCAGATTCACAGTTAATAACTCGTTCGGTTTTAGAATTTTGCTCTAGACTAGTCTAGAGCCGTAAAAAGGTGTCTGTAAATCATTGGCAGTGTTCTCCTCGGAAACCTTTTGAGAAAACTTAGACAATTTACATAATTATTTAACCGCTGTATAATTAATCAACGTATTAGCTTCGTAAGAAATCGCCTCTGTATTTCCTCTTATGAAGAGTTAAAGGTGTTTCTCTCTGTTTACGCAAATAACATGAGAAAGTTGAGGAAGTTATTCAATCGTTAGCTTAACTTCAAACTTTTTAAAAAACGCGTACATACCTGACCAGGTTCATATTTTCCCAGCTTTTTAGGAACTTGAAAACGTCCTACTTCTGTTAGACTTAATGCAGACAACAGTGTTAAGTCAAAATTAGGTTGAGAGAAAATCACTCACATGAAAACAATATAAATACCTAGCCAAATGCCTGGTTTGCAATAGCCTGAACCATAAACGTGCAACTTTCGCCATTTTTTTGTTTTTGTCTGCAGAGAGAGATACCGCTGACTACTTCCGGGCTCAGTCGTGTGAAAGCGCGCAGACCCGACCCAGGCCTCTTTGTCAATTACTCAGTTCCCCAGTTGTTTTGGTAAATTCTTCCATCTAGAGTGGTCAACCCTTTCAGCTCCAGTTGTATTGGTAAGTTCTCCCAACTAAAGTGGTTAACCCATTCAGTCCCAGTTATATTAGTAAATTCTCCCATCTAGAATGGTTTAAAATCTTTCAGTCCCAGTTGTATAATTTTGGCAAACTCTCCCGCCTAGAGTGGTTAACCCTTTCAGTCCCAGTTGTAATGATAAATTCTCCCGTCTAAGGTGGTTCAGTCCCAGCTGTATCGGTAAATTCCTAATCTGGAGTGCTTAATAACCCTTTCAGTCCCAGTTGTATTGGTAAATTCTCCCGTCTACAGTGGTTAACCTTTTCAGTCCCAGTTGTATCGGTAAATTCTCCCGTCTACAGTGGTTAACCTTTTCAGTCCCAGTTGTATCGGTAAATTCCTCATCTAGAGTGGTTAACCCTTTCAGTCCAAGTTGTATCGTAAACTCTCCCATGCAGCTAGAAATTTACTTTTCATCTTCAGCAGATTACCTTTTTTATTTTTCATTCTCTTATAATACCCATTGTTTTTGTTTGTCTGTGTTATGTAAAGAGAGGTGATTTGTTGGCAGATTACTACGACTGAAAGAGTTTTTAAAACAATGTGTTTGTTTATTACAGGAGAAACAAATAAAGTTATCACTTATGTTTGATAAATTCGAAGTTTTGTATGCGTTCTAAAAAAATATCTCACGTCTCCTTTCTTGAACTAGTTTGCTAACAGCTAACAACTAGCTGTTAACAGTCAGGTGCCCTTAGCATAAGACAACTTAAAGACTTAATCGCTTTGTCCATCATCAATGTGCGGGACTTCAGTAATGGGATGAGATTTTAATATGAAATGTTTCTTAACGACTTCTTGGTGCGTTGATCGCACAGCCTTACCAGTAGACCTGGCATTCTATGGAATGGCTATTTTCAGACCATTTTTGAGTACACGCTTTTTTATATGTGAACAATTCTAAAAGAGCAACTAGGCTCAGATTGGCCAAACTTAAGAACAGTTAAGAGCACGCTAAACTCAAATCGCCAAAGAATTAATAATATTAATTGAGCTTCGGCCAAATTAATTAGCTCTTATGAAAAAGAGCGTGTGTTGCGTGACGAGTTTGCGCATGCTGTGACACGCCATCCAATTGTTGTACGTGGTATTGGTAAACACTTAGTTTTTGGACTTGTCAAAGAGATCTTGTGAGGGGTTCTGTGGCAACCCTTCTTCGTCTTCATCGTCGTCATCATCCCCTAATTGCTCCTGGGAGGCTGGGACTGACTTTCTCCGGTTTCGGAGTGAGCCTGCACTAGAACTGGCTTGAGGTTCCTCACCTTTGAGTGCGTCTATCGTGCTCAGTCCACTGGCAGAGTTGTAGCAGAAACTAAATATTATGCACAAAAGAATAGTGATGATATGGAGAAACGCTATTCCCAGTCCTACTCCGCCTATTATTTTTTGTCTGTCGTTGTAAAAATAGTTCAACCCAACACAGCCTTGAATGTTAATGACGTCGATTGGGTTTTTAATGTCCATATCAAAGCCGCAGGTTGGGGCAGGAACCTTGCAGCATGACATCGGCACTCTGTTACTGACACCCTGGGGGAGAAAAGATTGTTGCTTCTTATCAGAAGCTGGAAAACGATAACTTTGTGTTTAAGTAGTAGTCGAATGGCGACCCACGAGGGAGAAGACTGAGAAATTAAAGGAGGAGGAGGAGACGAAAAAGTAGGAGAATGATGAGGAAGCCAAGGAAAACAAGAAAAAAAAAAGAAGGTAGATGAGGAGGAGAAGAAGAAGAAGAAAATAGAGGAGGAGGCGAAGAAGAAGAGGAAGAAGGAGGCTGGAGAGGAGGAGGAGGAAGAAGAAAAAGAAAAAGACGAAGAAGATGATGATGATGAGGGAAAGTGGTGAAGAAGGATGGAGAGGAGGAAGAGGAGGAGGAAAAAGAAAAAGAAGAAGATGAAGAAGAAAAAATGAAAAAGAAAATAGGTGAAGAAGGAGAAGAGGAACAGGATGAGGAAAAAGAAGAAGAAGAAGGGATGGAAGAAGAAGAAGAAGAAGAAGAAGAAGAAGAAGAAGAAGAAGATGAAATGAGGAAGAATGAGGACTGAGAGGAGGAAAAGTGGAAAAAGAAAAAGAACAAGGAGAGGAACAACAACAACATCAAAAGAACAAAAATTATAAGAAGAATGAGAACAAGGAGAAAACTTAAGAAGAAAAATGTGAAGAGTCAGAAGGTTAATAACAACGACAACAACAAAAGTAAAATATGATGATAACCAAAGAACCAACAAAGCAGTGAGATCAAACTCAAAAAAAGGAAAAAGGCTGCTAAATCAGTTTTACAATAACATCTGCCATAATAACAAAAATTATATAATAAGTTTAGTAATGATAATAACAAAAATAACTATAATAATAACATATTTTAACGAAGAGCACAAAACCAGCAACGTATACGTATCTCTTTCTTACCTGTTTCTTGTCCCAAGGTGACGTGAACCAGTCACGGAAATCCATGACGCCACAGCACGCGAAGCTTCGTTGAATGGTGTCCATTGCTTCAGTCATTTTAGGGTCCGTTCCGTACTGATTTAGTAACATCATACCAGCACCAAATTTTTTCGTGTTTAATGCCGCTTCACTCCTTAGCGTGAAATAGATGAGGCCCATTGTAACCTCTGTCAGAAAAAGAACTATAAAAAGAATTGCAACCACTGTGAGGAGTCTATGGTTCTCTTTTGCCACAGCATAAAGGTGAATTCCAAATACGATGAGGAGTAGAAATATAAAGCCAATGCGCATGCCATGTTTCTCAGAAAACGCGTTCTCTTTCACGGTGAAGTAATCTCCAAACGGGGTGGGAAGTGTAACTCCGAAAATTATCAACGCTAATCCTGAGATAAAGAACAGAATGTTGAAGCCAACCAGCGATCTCTTTATGATTGTCCTTTCATCCGACATTGAGACAGCAAAAGATGCACGTCTTTCCGTCTGTTGAAAAAGATTAAAATTGAGTTAGTGTTTTTCAAAACGGCCAGCTGGGCCGAAAACTTTAGTGCAATTATAACGGCAACAATTATTTAACGCTGTGTTTTTTTTCGAAAGCCACAATAAATATCTTACTAATAACCGGGTGAGAGGTCTGTCCGGGGGTTTGCCCGAGATCTTTCACAGTACAGACTGTCTACAGGTGCGAAAGACCGAAGGCAAATATTTATTATATGGCTTCAGTTTTATATCAGTAAAACAGAACAAACAGGATTTTCTCTGCGCGCTCGCGTTAACGAGAAATCGGTCTAATTACTCGGGCTGTAAGGCACCGAGTCAATAATTTGGGACCGTTTTTTTTCGTTGTGTCGCCTTGGTATCGTGGGCTTGCAAAATCGGCATGCGGTTTTGCGTGGCCATTGCACAGTGGTTAGCGGGCTGCGTGTAAAAGCACGAGGCTTCACTTGATTTTGTTTGCTCTGTAAATTAATTGTTCTATTACAAAGAATTAAGTAACGGCCCGAGTACAGGCTACCAGTAGCCTCTTGTTTTAAAATAATTTCCCGGTCCAATATGGGAAGGTATTCCTATGGGCACAAATAGCGCACCGTTGTTGCGGACACCGTTGTTCCATACATATGAATATGAATAGATAATAACTAAATTGAAAATAGACATCAACGTTGCACTTCAGTTCAAAAACTTGCTTAGCATCAACAACAGCAACTTTGCAAAGTAGGTGAGATCTATTCACCTAAGTTTGAGCTGAAAGATACTACAGTTTCCCCAACGGAAATCTACGACAAGAGAGAAGACTTGAATTCCATGCAAGATAGTGAACTTCCCGTACATGGGCAGTAACATCCCACGGAATCCATCGTCTGGTATTTACATCCCTCAGCTAGTAAGATATGCTAGAATTTGCAGCACAAAGAATGATTTCATACTACGACACCAGCGCCTGTTGTCTAAACTGCTGCACCAAGGATTTAAGAAACGACAGCTTGAAAAGTCATTCGCCAAATTCTATAGAAGACACCATGAAGAGGTAAAGACGTATGGGACGACGATAAAAGATCTGCGATCTTAAGACGATATCCTTTGTGTTTTTTTAAGCTTAACTTAGTTTTTTATTCATACATTGCTTTTTTTTTTAAATCCACGCGTGCAAGTTATTCAAAACCTTATGTGCACACGCATGCTAATTAAAAGTTTTTAGACGCGTTGCGTGTGCCGCATAATCAGAGTAATTAACGGTTTAATTATTTTTCTTACTTTTACTAACGGCTAGTGTGCTCACTTAGAGGAATTGCACACAGTTTGGGTATCCTGCTGATGAACAGTTACATGATTGTGTTTCTATTTCAGCAACTCATACAGTTTGTCTGTAAAAATTTAAAGTTGGACCGATTTTCGGCCAATCAGGGCGCAGGATTTGGTTATTGGCTAGTTTGACTTGCAATAGAGAGTTTACCGCAAACCGCAAACTACTGGAGGTCATGTGACCAGTCTTTCGCGTCACGTTCGAGGTTTTCGACGCGCGTTTTCAACGTGAAGAGGTAGGTTTTCACGTATGTCATTTACTTAAAAGCTTTTAGTGTATGATTCTTGTTTTATCCCACGTAATGATACAAAAATCTTGTGGAGCAATTCTTTATTTATTAACAGGGACACAAATTATAAGCAAAATGCTAAATTCTATCAATCCTATCGGAATCTTGAAAACAACTGCCATATTTTATGCTGCTGATTCGAAATGGCAGCCTTAAGTTTGCAAGAAGAACTAATACGAACTTACAGCTCATCGCTGCTAGAGAACCAAATGTTATCGTGAATTACTTTTATTTTCACTGATTGACTTTTTTTTGTATTTCTATATAATGGAAAAATAAAACTAGAATGCGGCGCACTTCTTTAATCCAGCGCCAATCTAAATCGAATTACGTTTGAACGTCGAACCGCTAATCGCGGATCTTAAACTCTCTAATGTAATGAATAATACTACAAACCGAGTGCGCGGTCAATACTAACACTTTGTTGACCGGTAACGAGGTCTTCAAAAGAAATCTCAGACCATACGGGCAGAGTGTACCGAGATGTGGGGTTTCCTGGTACTGACACCAACCGAATGAAGCCTAACATGTTATTTATTATAGGACTTTTTCAAACTTAGTTCGAAATTTAAAAAAAAAACAAATGGAATATAATAGTGGTAAAAAGGATTTGTAACGCTCGCAAAAAATACTGCCCTCTCAGCAGCCAATCAGGTTGCAAGTTGAGGTAAGGTATTACGCGAATAAGGGGCCATAAGGGAAAAACGATAGGCCTTTTCCTGCGTTACGAGCCAAGTAACCGAGTTAATAAGATACTCGTATAAACAATGCAATATGCTTGCGAATTTTGATTTAATTTTAGTTTTAAGTCCATGCTTAATCCAATTCATTATCTAACTGACATCAGTCGTGGAGGGTCGGAGAATGAATCCCTTTGAGTTTATTTTGAAATTTAGTTGGCAATCAAGCAAATAATTGCTTTTGCTAAGGTGCGAACATTAAACTGTAAACCAAATTTAAGTTACTTAATGAGTTCAAACAAAGTCTTTCCTTAATAGTCTTGTGACGTTTAGTAATTGGTTACAATCAACATGAATTGTAAAATCTAAAAGAAGGAGGGAGCTGACGTCATTCGTTCGCAGTTTGGGGCAATATTTGTTTCTCAGTTCATCTAAAACAATTCTTACTTTTCAGAACTTGTTAAAAAGTAAGAACTTTGGCTAAAAGCTTAATTTTCATTTTAACTGACGACGACAGGTATGGGGAGGCACGGCAGATGCGCTGATTTCTAAGATCACTGGTCGATCAATATAGGATTGCTTGTGTAAAGTTACGAATAATGACTTTTGACAGAGAACGAACTTACCCTAGTGTTTGTTAACGATTCGTTAACTGGCTTACGTTGAAATAAAGTCTTTCTTTACAGTTTTCATGATTTATAGCCTCCCACAGCACAACCGATCCACAAAGCCTGGGCTTTATAACTTTCTAACAACATATTTGAACGAAAGTTCTAGCACAACTCAAGTTATTTTGCAATTTACTCACTGCTATTAAAAATTTATTATTTGGAAGAGTGTTTATCCACCAGAGAAAAACAAATTTACCATCTCTGCTGGAATTCGGTTGTCTGGTCGAGGTTGCTCTTTGCTTTTATGGTTTGTCGCGAAAACGCCGAGTTTCACGTAACTGACAACACACTTTGGCAGGCAAGCAATGAGCGTAGGGAGTTGACTCTTGGAAAAATGAAGATAGTAATGATTAAAATGTTTACAATGATATCAGAGAATTTTTTTTAGCTGTTAAAAGGACAACCGGCACTCACTTAAAGGAACCAGCGTTATCGAAAACAACGTTAATTTTCTAGCTCTTATTCATAAGGATTCCTTTATTTCAATATGACAGGCAGCGGAGAGAAGGTAGGAGTTTAAAAAACTTTATTTCTCTCTATTAACAAAGACTAAACTAAAACAGGTAATGGAGAAACATTCGTGCGACAAGCGCATCAGTAAAACGGGTACCAGTCCTTTGTTGACACCAGCCGCCTGTAAACGGATCTTGAAATGGTTCTGCGGGACGGTGACTATAGAGGCCTGGGTAAGGATTTATTAATCATTTTTGTAGGGTAGAGTCCCAGTTTTACTGGTAAATTCTCCCAACTAGATCCAATTCATCTTCATAGAGCAAGTTTGGGAGAATTTTACTATTAATCTTCTGAAGTTTGATCAACTGTCATTATTTCGTTACCAGATGTGGACAGCATACATTCTCAACGACGTATCATATCGTTAGCAGTCGAGTTCTCAATTTGATTGGACGGATCAGATCATGCGGTTTGTTTGTCGGTCGTTTCGCAGGACAGTTGCTCAGTACTACATGAAGTACACTTATTGATCCAAATAAGGACTAGATCCAAATAGGGAAGCACTGTCCCTGCCATATATTCTCAACGATGTATCACGTTGTTGGGAGAACTTTACTTTTCATTTCAGTAATTATCTGTGTTTGATAAGTTATCATTTTCTCAGTATCAAATGCCCGGTTTTATGTAAGAAGTTAGATGATAACTGGCTAGCAGTGGAACTGAAGGGGTTAAGGTAAATAACAGTACGTTTCTGAATTAAATGACATCACTGTGTATCTGACGATAGCTCGACAGCATTATCCTTACCTGTGGAAACATCTAGTTTTGTATGTGTTATGCAAGGAGATGTTTATAATTGAATGGGACTAAAAGAGCTAACAAAAACTGATTAATAAACCATATTTAGAGCTTTAGTTTTAAACAATCCACTTAAAAATCTAAGTGGCGGCCATCAGCCCAAGTTTCGGATTTTGTAAATTTGTTTTTAAAAATTCTAAATAAACTGAAAATAATACAAACATGAATTTTCAAGGAAAAACTACTGAATTTGTCACATAAGCAAGAAATAATTAAGTTTCATCAGTCAATTTTTCAGGGCGAGATCACCATTTTTAAAAGCAAACGAGTTTCGTGGTTTTCTGGGACGATGTCTCTCAACATAGCCTTAAAAAATGTGTTATTAATTATAGAACAGTTTTGCGAAGTTTTTGGCAATCGGTAAAACAGCACTGTTTTGGCCCCATAACCCCTCCGCCCCTTATACCTTCTGGAGTTAAAGTCCCTATCAAGCTTTTTTTTCTTAAATTCCAGATGAAAGGTAGAACCCTTTATTGATAGTAATTTTTGAAAATAAAACCTTTTCTCGCCGTTCCTGTTTCATTTTTTAGACTATAAGAGTGCAACGATGGCGTAGCAGGAGGCATATGACGTAGCACGAGGCATGCATAAAGCAGAGACGATCTTTTATATCTAAAAAAAAATTAATTCTGACTGCAATAGTCACACTGTTATTACTTTAATCAATGAAATATTCCCTTGAAATTGTTTGAAATAAAAAACTTATGACAGTTTCTAACAGAAATGAAGTTTTTTAAACAAAAACCACACAACTCACTGCTGCTACGTCACAGGTTACCAGTCCCCGGCCAGCTCGGTCAAAATTTACATTCCATTCTTTTCGATTAAAAAGCATACTTTGACGTGTAAATTTTCTTTGGTTGCCCGAATTTTAAGTTCACAGATAACAACAGTTTTAGTCCAAAAAGTAAAAAAATAAGCTTGATAGGGACTTTAAAGAAGATGGACATTTCTAAGGTGGTTTCTGTAAATTTCATGTCTTCAGTCGTGTTGGAATGGGAGCTCCTGTTCCTGTAAAATGTCTTTTTTTGATAAGAAACGTGAGCGTTATCATAAGGAAAACTGAACAATGACAATCAGGGCCCGGTTCCTCAAAACTCCGATTAACTTAACCCAGAGTAATCTCTTAACAATATCTATTGGTTGTCATGGTAAATAACCCTGGGTTAGCACTATTCGGGTTTTGAGGAACCGGGATCCAGTTGTTCAAAAGACGATTAGCCCTAATCCAAGGTTAATTACCATGACAACCAATAGGTTTTGTTAAGATTTAATCCTGGTTTAAAGTTACCGGCTTTCGAACAACCGGCCCCGGGCCTTGAGTAGTAACTATGCACTGATCGAAAGTTTGAAGGAACATGCCTTTCTATTCTAGCTCGAATTCAGAATCCCACGGCGGTTAACCCAATTGGTTTATAAGCTAAAATCGTGTAAATTAATCCATCTTTATTTACGAGCTGTCGTTATTGAAATATTTTCCTTCCCATTCGTCCCGAAAGTTTTCCGTTTCTTTTCGCCCCAAACAACTACTATACCAACTATACTAACAATGATACAATAGGCCTTATGCATGTTTACAACAAACTAGTCAATTTCACCCCCATCCCCCCCCCCAAAGTCTCGTATTCGAGAAATAGGTGTGAGCACTTTGCACGTGCAAACCGTGTTCACGAAGGACTTCTTTTCATATGTGGACGCTTTGGGATTTGTTTTATGAAAATATTCACACTTTCGTGATTCGAAAGCGAGGCTTTGGGGTGTTTGACGTAAACATGCATAAAGCCTATTACTAAAAACTCAAAAATTTTAAAAATTTTGCCACAGTTTATTTCAAAAAAGTCAATATACAATTTGTACAAAATAATTGTACTATCAAATGCGGCAACATTTTGCTTTGCAAAAATACCTATTTATGTGCTATGATTTACATTGTACTATAAGAACAAAGTTCACATTTATTTTGTATCGCGTTAGACAAACGTATTTTCTAACCTTAAGGCTCACGAAATTTAAACCTTATCTTAAATAATTTATATTTTTTACATGCAGTGAAATTCCAAAAAAAGGTTTATAACAAGAGGCCATTAATTTACAAAATTACCTCGAAATTTGCTTTAGTGCTGTACATCGTACCAAATATAAAAGTACCCCCTCAGAGAACCCGAGTTTTTTACCTAGAGAAATTCTGGTATTTTTGGTAAAAATAACTTGTGTTGCAAGTAAATACTATGAAAGAGATTTTAAAGGGACTTAAGTTTTTCTTTGTCCAGTTTTTATGGACTCTTTAGTGATTTAGTTAGCTCAATTTCCTTCAAAATGAACCTGAATTTAGAATGAGGTTTCCTGTGCCGGTTATGTTGTGAGAAGCTGGATTTGATCTTGAAGGAACAACCCCCCAAAGGAAACATTATTGGCACCTTGATTTGAAGTTTTTGTTTCAGGAACCAATCAGAGCGCGAAAAAAACTTTTCAACTGATTTGGTATAATTTAACTAAAACCAACTATTCGAATTTTTAAAGACAAGTAAAGTCAAAAGTCACTTCATACAGCTGTGCTCACCACTTTGTTCAAAGCAGGGACAAGCAATAATGTTTCACCAGCAGTTTGAACTCCAAAGGATGAGGCGAAAAGAAAAAATAAAGGATTGTATATAAAATGAATAACACCAACCATTTCCACTCTTCAAGACAAGCAAATGAATGGTCACTTTACAGGGTTTCATCAACTGGTTCAAAAGTTAGAATCAATAACACCAATCATTTCAACTCTTCAAGACGAACAAAATGAAATGTCAGTTTTTAGGGTTTCATCAACTCGTTCAAAAGTTAGAATGAATAACACCAATCACTTCTACTCTTCGTGACAAGCAAAATGAATGGTCACTTTTTAGGATTTCATCAACTGGTTCAAAGGTTAGACTGAATAACTGAAATATCAGTAATAGTTATTTGTACAATACAACAAGCATACTTATGATTGTAAAAATAACAAATTCATTATTTCTTACAGTATCAGAAAAATAAACGACTGTTAATAAATCTCTACTGTCTCCGAAACCGACTCACGAAAGTATCAAGGACTATGCTGTAAAATCCCCGTTTACGGACGGTGAAGAGGTCTCCTCGCTGTTGCCTTCGCTGATTTGTCTCATTAGCCCAGACGGCATCAGTGAGAAATCGACTTCTTTTGGCAGCGGTATTCCAACTTCAAGATGAAGCAACAAGGCTTCGAGCCAGTTTTCAGCTGTTTGAAACTCTGGTCTAGAAAAGGAAAAAATAATTTACATAATAATGAAACAACTCAACGCCAAGTGGAGTAAGTATTTTTAACTTTCAATCCCTGGACTCTCTTTTCTATTCAAATCTTTTTTCTATCATTCCCTCCCCTCCTCCCCAATGGTACGGACATACCTCAGTTTCGATCTAGTGACTGGGTAAAGTGCTGGATGAAAACGAAAGGACGCCGGGAAAAACGACAGGGTGCAGCGCCCTTTCATCAAAAGTATTGGTTTGGCTAGAACAACGATACATCTATTTCGCTTGATCCAGTTTATAGTGGACGATATGGCCGAATGAAAAACAGCGGAGAAAGAAACGAAAAAGACGGATTTCTCGATACCAGGGGACCGCTGAACGAAGATCGCGGTCCGCATTATTAGACAGGGAGACCGCTGACCGAGTAGTGTCGGTATTTGTTGCGAACATTGTTGTGTTTTCATTTATGCCGTAATAATAATAATAATAATAATAATAATAATAATAATGTTTAGCATTTATATAGCGCTCTTTTCCATGTGGATATGA
>JAOBAT010099802.1:2739-16094 GCA_026413305.1 Hydrozoanthus tunicans
AGGAAGCTACGTCAAGTGTTTATACGCGACTGACATCAAAAGTTAATTATCATTAAAGGATAAAACTTGAAGGATTAACCAGTATTAATGGAAGAGGCTACGGAGTTGTTACTTGAACCTTATAGTTTATATTTATCTACAACTGGAGACCTGATTACTTTCAAGAGAATTTCTGACGTTTTTGTTTTCAGTTCGACTAATAAGGCTTTTTTTCTGCTCGAGTGCAGTTGTCGTCAACGATTTTTTTTTTTCTGCATCGATTGCCTATATCAACTTTGAAAGAACAACAAACACAAAGAATTGTCAAACTTGTCGAAGTAGGGCTGTTGATCATATCAAAATGGCGATATTTTATTCAAAACGTTAATGATGTTTACTTTGTAAAACGTTAACGTTTAACGTTTACTTTGTAATTGTTTTTCAAACCTGTGTTCATTTACAGTGTTTGCCGTCAGGTTTGCTTTATGTAATTAGTTCCCTTTGAAAAGAAGTCAGAGAAAACGCGCACTTGCTCGCTGATGATTCGTGACCTCCTTTTGCCTCATTAATTTCCTCGTACTTTTGTTCTTCTATACATCACTTATATTTCAGATAGTTTTCTCAACTTCTTCTTTCTAAACAAAGGGGTAGGCCGGTAATGGCATAACTAATTTTTCTTTGCACCCTCCATTATATCACTTTGACAACGTGAGGGATAAAGTCAAAACATATACTGGTGCATGGATGGTAAAGAATTGAAAATCAAAGTGGACTTCTATCGTTACTCTTGCGGTAAATTTGATAACTTTATTCTACGGCGGCAAAATATTTGAACCATGTCAAAGTTATTTTATTTCCTGTTATCCATCTTAACTAAAGCACCTGATTGAACCAAACTTTAATATTTTCAAGTTCTTAATGCTTGATAACTGAAAACAAAAAGAACCGGGAGAGTAAATTTAAAGTGCATACAACGCTAACAACTTTTTTGGAACCAGATCATTTCACATACAATTTAAAGTACTTACATCTGCAAAAAAAAATTTCAAACTTTGGTCAAATTGTTTTTTTTCTAAAGTGGCTCGAGCTAGCAAAATTTTCGGACTTCTTGGTTCGCGACCGCGTTTTCGCGGGACTGGGTTGTGACATCATTCCTGACTTAAAATATTGAGCAAATGAGATCTTTCTAAACACAAAGGTATTAAAGAACCCAGAACTGTATGAGGAATTGGAGCATATTTCTGAATCAAAAATCCCTCATTCATTCGTGTCCATCTTGCTGTGTGTTGATACAGAGATGTCCGGGAATGACGTCATAACCCAGTCCCCTTAAAACACGGTCGTGAACCAACAAAACTTGAACTTCAAATGTGTATAAAAAATTGAGAATACGACCGATTTCAAAAATTCTTTTCTTGAACGTCCTTAGTTTCAAACACTTTTAGTGGTAACGAAAATATTTGTTAGTGTTATAGGCACTTTAACCGCAAGAAACCGTATTCAGTAGAGCTAACTGAATGCAGAACTATTCGTTTTCGATACACATGCATGTTTTTGCGTTCGTTTGGAAGTTTCATTTAAAGCTCGTGTAATGAACTTTTTTGATAGTTCATGGGCGTGAGGTTTTTATTATTAGATTAATTCCCTCAATTCAGGTCCCAAGCACACAAGCCCGCGACAACGTACTTCGAACTCTATATTTGACGATTTCTGGTTCATCTAGATTTAATTGACGCTTTTAGCGAGAGCCGCTTATGACAACATCCTCTCAAACCAGGACACAACATTAGCAACGCCCAGCTTTGCGGCACTTCAAACACAATGCCGCTAATTAAAGGGATTTTGCAAGCGTTAACAATAGAAAAAAGAACAAATATTCAAACCCCTACATTGATAACTAATGGAATTACATAAAAAAAACCCATTTCGGTTTGCATACTTTTGCTAAACTTTCTATAGTTTCTTTAATTTTGTCCAAGAAAGTTCTAGCGCTAATAATAGACAATAGTTACAGGCTTAATGGAGGTGCACGTAATGGAAAACAATATTGGTCTGGGTTCCAGGGAGTCTGCCTTAATGCCGCCCCCTCAATCAAGTGAATCTTTCCGGTTCACTAACTGTTAGTGGTATATGTAACAAACACCCTTGTGCTGTTTTCACTTTCGCTGTGCGATCAGCGAGGAAAGAACTTGATAGAAATCCAAGATTCAAGAAGAGAAATTGAAGGCTTTTTTCTTCGGCTTGGGTAAGTTGAAATGCGACTGTTTTGCTGATTGTGTGTTCATATCTTATTTTCATGAAACAAGATTAGAGAAAAAAAAAACGGTCAAGTAGCAATACCGATAGAGTTGTATAGATTAAAACTCGCAGTTACCTGTTGGCTAACGAGCTGACTAAGTCTTTGATTATACTATCTTTCTAGCTAGCTAATTAACCAACCAAATAACTATCTAACTAACAAGTTAACTAACTAACTTGCAAGTTTTCTGATTTGGGCTATGGTGTAGGAGGTAATTATTACGATTTTCTTTTCTTCTTTCCACTTACTCTTGTGTTCTGTCTTCCTGTTTCGCTGATCACGTTTCGGAATTCCAGCCCTCTTCAGATAATCTTTTTCGAAAAAAAACATTCACTATTTTGTTTTGTCATCAACAAACAGCTATTGCTTTTCCTGTTTTTCTTTCCTTTTTATGATTTGCTTCCTTGTTGAGAGAACACTACAAACTTTTACACATGTCCGACCGCCGACGCAGTGCCGCGCAATGGCACGAAAAATCATCTGAACGGTCTTAAAAATTTTGCAAATACATGTCTTCCCGGTCCAATGTTGACCCGGTCGAAGATTTTTGTTTTGGTCCATGGTTTGAGTTGTGTTTATGTAGCGGTCTCATGTAACCAGATAAAGAATTTTTTATTTGGAACAATTTGAACTCGTCCCGGTCTCATGTAACTACCCTCTCGCTTAATAAACGAATCACTGAGCTGAGAGAAACGAAACGTTTGTATGAGGGCACTAAAGGCTACTATGGTTAAAGTTTAGTTTGATAAAGAACTTATGATTAACCACGGTCGCAAAAGAAATTGACGAAACATAAGATTAGGATAAGAATTCAAGAATAAAAAATGATATGATAACAAATTTACTCGTAATTTGACGTATAGACAGTTACTATGTTTACTTCAGCTTTAGAACAAATGTTTTTCTCCAGCTTAGTTGCATTTGCTATCAAGCATAGTTGACTAACATGAAATCAAACTTTTGTCGTAAGCGTAAATGCCACCAGGCTAATAATAACAATCAAACTCTCGTTGTTGTTTTTATTTTTTATTAGCAGATCGATGACAACCATGATTTGGAGAGTCCTGGTTCTGTTTTTCGTTGTACTGAATCTTGAATTGACAGCGGCAAGACCACGTGCCAAAGGGCTCCATTTCCTGGGCGTTGGTTACGATATTATCAGAGGTAACCCCGAGGGAGGCAACATTCACAATGGTGGCATTGACCCGGGACTTCTTACGACAAGGAAAATTTTTAAGGTAATACAACGCAAAATGATAATTGCTGTGTACTACACGATAGGATGAAAGTCAGTTTGGTAAGAAAATATTACGACGAGCCTTCTTTCTTCATAATGCACTGAGTGCTTTAATCGAGTCAATAGCTAGGAAAATTGATCAGGGTAATTTTTTCAGTTGTTTGCAATTGAGATACAAAAATGTGCCAAAATATATTAACACGCGAGTCAGAGTTAAAACTGCATTAGTTAACTACATTTTTATTAAAAACTGATGGGGGGCAGGAGAACTTCTTCTCCTTCTATTTTTTTGTTAACACTTGCGACGTAAGTTGTCAGCACGGCAGTTAGAGAGTAAAAGTGAAAAACTGGATTGATGACTAAGATTTCTATCTTTTCCAGCTATTTACAATTTGAATTTGACGTATCCATGGAAATGCCAAGTTTTCTTACCAATTGCAATGCATACAAAAATAAGAGGAACATTTGTAAGATATGCTTACACAATCAAATTCTAACCAAGTTCTTAACAGAAAAATATTAGTTTTATGTAAAAAATATTCAGTTTTAGAAAAATTTTACGCAGATTTTTTTCATAAAGTAAAATCATAGCACAGACTGTTCCACTGCAGATTTAAGAATTTTCACGGTGCACTGTTTCTGGACTTCGCAAAATGAAACTAAATAACTTAACAAATGTGGTTTTAAGAACACACTACCAGCTTTCAGGCTGATTTTGCAGAAAACACCAGAGGCCACAAGATAAGTAATACCAATATCAGTCTGATTCCCCAAGACATGTTTTGTTTTTTAAGCGGCTCTATTCATTATAAATCAGTACCACTCTTATCAGCATTTTATTTTTACGCACTTTGTTGGGTGTTTACTCTATTATTCTAGACATGTTCTGGCTGCATGTCCCAGTGCGTATAAACTATATTGTGAACGAAGACTTGGCTAGTTAACTGAAATTTTCAAATCTTTAGTTGACGTACAAGACCAATAAAGTGTCCGTCGGCGGGAAATACTTAGTTCCTGATCAAGTAGTATTTGCACCACGCCAGTCTTGTGTGGGAAAGAATAAGAAAACGGTTGACACCTTCGCTGGACAAAAAACCTACCAAACGAAACTCCAAACAGATGTAGGGGTCAAAGGTTAGGGAGAGCTATTTCTGCTAATAGCTTGAGTCAAACCAGTCGTTTGTTTAAAAAACACAAAAGAATAGTTATAATCATTGTTTTACAGTAACATGAAAGGTAAAACTTTGAAATCTTTTACCTACAAATAGGCGGAAAATAGTTCTTGAGAACATATTCATGGATAGCTGAAGTTGTGTTCTGAGTTAGAGAAAGTTCTTGTTCTCGGCTTTCCAAATTCTGATAGCTATTTTTTTTATTTGATTTAAATAGTAAAATTTTTTTTTTTTTGATAGAACATTTTTAAAAAACTACAATATTCACACAATTCAAAAGCCAAACCGTTTCCTGATGTGAGCTTGATGGTTTTTTTAACGCTGAGTTACAGCCTTAGTTGAAGTCCCTTCCATTTTGTCTTATTCTCAAAAAATGTTTTTGAAAAAATGATAAATTTTCTTTTCCTCATCTGACTAGCTACTCAATTTCTCGTTTATTTATTTGCTCCGAAAATGCAATTAAATGGTTTTTTTTCGTTCATGTTCATGTTAACTATCTCATTTATTATTAAATTCTACATCTTCAATACTGTCGAAAGGATCCAAGCGTTGCTAGAATGTTGCACTGCTTTTCTTGAGTTAATATTCGTTTCTTCTTTTATTACAGGCGGATTTTCACTTCTGAAGTTTGCATTTACTGCAAGTACAAGTAAGCAAGTTGTAACCCTGTTTGGCCCAACTACTTTTAAAAAAATGCAAAGAATGTGTGTCCAATGGATATAAGTATTTTGTTTGTTTTGTTTCTATGCCGGACATCTTGATCAAAGCTTTGAATTTTGGAGCAATATATAACATGTTAAAGCATACTAATCGCATATATTGCTAGAAGGAAAAGTGTTTCAAAGTATTGGAACTTACCAAAACATTACTTGAATTAGCATTAGAACCACTTAATTTACTTGAGTCCTTTCCTGTCTCGCGTTGTATTGCAGATACAACATAACTATTTCATACACTGCCTTGATTTTCTAAAATGTAAATTGTCAAAGTTGTGACGTAGTAGGGGGAGCCCAATGGGGTAAATTGCAACACAACAGCTATTTTTATAACATGTTTTTGTTTTTGTGTTTTAGTCAAACAATTGTGCAAAGTTTCAGGTCTTTGGTCTTGTAATTCAATGAATAATTGTTGTTGGGTGATCTCTCCACTCATGAGATCCCCTATAAAACGTCACAACTTTTGTAATTTGCGCTCAGCAACCGAAAGAGTTACTTAAATTAAAAAAAGCGACATTTTCCCTCTTTTTCAAAACCTTTTTTTAAAAGTTAAGTTCTATAAACATGATATAAACACTTTAAATCGCGACGTCCTCTATAGATACATATTATGTGTGGCACGAATTACGAAATTTTCTCGGTTTATAGGATACCATCAAGTGACGAAAGAGACATCAAGTTACCACAATGTGTTCTATGAGAAAAAAGAAGTCTGTAACTTGGGCCGTGCCCGTTATCAAGACGACCACAATGTCAACCAGATCTTCTCTGTGTCAAAAGAGTTTTTCGCAGCGGTTTGTAAGCTATCTACCAAGTACTCGAAACGGTCTTACATGAAATTCCTCGACAAATGGGGAACGGTAAGCAAACGACAAAGAGTGTGTTTAACCTGAATACTATGAAAACAACTTTCACAAGAAAATGTTGCGATTTGCACCAACTTACGTTTGTTGATTTTTGTCACCGCAGAATGGTTAGCCTAGTTGGCAAGGCACTGGCCTTTCGTGCGGGACTAGGGTGAACCCGGTGTCGTGGCCTGTCTCTTCTACTAACTGAGGGCAACTCTTAGGAAAATAAGCGTATTCCGTGTAAAGCGCACTATTTAAGATCCTCAATACCAGAGTCAAATGTAAATCATTGTTAAGTGCCTTTAAGCATCTACGTATGGAAGAGGCGTTATATAAATGCTAACCATTATTATTATTATTATCATTAAAGCATGTAGTCTTGAAAGTCGACGTTGGAACAAAAAGGGTTCAAAGATTCAAAAGCAGTCTATCGAGCTTCATGACATACGCGATGAACAACGTGAGTATAACTAATTCTTTAATTGTCATAGCATGAACCCATTTCAATATACTTTGATAAATCTTAAGAACAAGACTAAGATACGAAAATATAAGATAGGGTATTACATGGGATGAGTTTTCCGTTTCAAGAATTGGTCTAAACGCCTCGGGTACATACTCGGTGGGAGATTATCCTTGAAATTTTACGGTAGCTTAAATTATATTAATTTTTACCAAACTGTTATATCAAATGTATACAGATAAACTCATTATGCAGCTGAAATTCAAATTTACATCACCTGTAAGAACTTCGCTTGCTTTCGGTTGAAGCTAAATACTATAGTTAAATTTCAAGATTAACACCATCTCTTTGCCAAGATTACCCGGAAAAATCTAATAAGCACAATATCATTTTCTTTCAGTATGGGTCAACCGTATCTGTGTCTGGAAGCTACAAAATGTTTTCCTCTTCTCTTAAAGTCGATTTTAGTAGGTTTCAACAACAGATGAGAAAAGGATCAAAGTTTGGAAAATACGAAACCGTATTTCACTTGGGTAGCAAAGAGAGTCCGGAGCCGATCCACCTGGAGATTACCTCAATCTCTGAAGCCTTGGGCCGTATATACTGCAGTTATAGCGACAGACGCCGTAAACTCTGCTGCCGTAGCTCGATAATAAACGCAAAGAAAAGAAACCTGATTCGTGCCCTCAGAGATTATCCTGGGTGGAGAGGTGTAGGTGTACCATCAGGTAAAAATAATTTTCCGAGCCAACTCGCCTTGATTGGGCTGCAATAAAGTATGATGTAATACCCCAGTGTTTACCTGTTCCAAGCAATTAGTTCAAACTTAAAGCATGCACAAGAAAAAATAAAGGTATAGATAAAAAAAAATGCCGATACATGTAAACAATAGAAGGAGGAATGGGTCAACAAAGAACACGGAAGAAAAATGCAAAGAACGCATTTGGGTTTCCAAAAGAGTGTTTTAATAGTCGTTGGTATAAGTTGTGGCATCCATAAAAACTAATTATTACTACGAGCAGTCACCAACCTTATGGCGATGGCTTCTTAATATAACAAGCTTTCAGCTAAAAGGAATTTAAATGTTGTGTTCCTAAAATCCTGAAAATAATATTGAATTCGTTTTCTCAATGTAGATCCTAATCTTCAAATACCCTTGACCTGGCCACGCGGTACTTACGGTCTTCCCAAAGCAAACGTTGGCTGTCCAAGGGGGACTGGGAACCGGTTCCAATGGCACGAAGGTTGGCGTTACCATGACACCGAAGACGACGATTCAAGTAACTCTTGGAGCAACCCTAATCATCTTGCAGGCTACAAAAACCGAAACAACATGAGGCAAGAGTTCTGTTTAAAAACTAAAGAAATGGCTACCTCACTAGACTTGGATTGGCCGAAAGGAAGTTACTGTATCTTCAAGAAGGGACGTTGTCCAAAAGGTATGCGAAAGAAGCAAGTCATTAGTTACAAAAAGCTAGAGCAAGATCGAGTTGGGTGCTGTTGTCGTGAGAAACTGACAGTTACGCTTTGTTTCCTTTTCCATGGGACTTACTGTTTGCGATAACATATAGATTTAGACTTTTATACATTTTTATTAAAAATTGGAAAAATAAGACAAAGTATTCAGTCAATAAGTTAGTGAAACAAAAGAAAATAAGTGCAAGTAAGACTATTAATTTAGTATGTAACTTTTCATTTAAACGCAGGTGCGTATCTCTGCTAATATATGTTTCCCCCTGCTCAAAAACAAAAACTCCGAGTTTACTGTTTAAGCTTGTTTACTGTAGAAAAAGAACAATTACACCACACTCTGTTGCGTAACATAACTTTTTAACGAACAATAACATTTTAATCACTCGGAGAGGAAACTTAGAAATTACCATCTTTGTCAACAAATAATTTGTTTACATATTTGAACGTTTTCGACATTTTAATTTTAAAATTCGCATAACGAGGAAGTGGCGAGTACGTTCGAGGATGCTAATTATAAACGTTTTCCGCTAGATAAAAATCGAATCATAAAGAAATTTGTTCCAATTCTAGACAAAATTTTTTATTGTGGGTAATTTGTAAACCTTTAGTATATAACTAAGATTTCATAAAAGTTAGTTAAAATGTGCCTTGGGTGGTACGTATTCACACTTCCAAACCGAATGGTTCTCTAAAGATAAACTTGCTATAAAAGACTAAACAAGCCAGTCATTAAAAATATCAAAATTTTTCTAGGGTTTCGGGAAGGATGGATCAGATGGGATGATGAGGACAGTAGAAATAAAAACGGGTACTCCGGTCAACTTCCCGATGGATGGTATGACAGGAACACGAAAATTTATTACTGCTGTCGCAGCGACGGGTTTACCGCAAACAAGATTTACCTTCCTAGAGACAAACCTTTCTTTTTGTTCAGAAAAGGTTATAACTGCCAGAAAGTCCACGGAATGAGGGTCAGAAAAGAATGGTTTCACTGGGATACGGAAGACGATAACTCAAGTAATCAATGGGCTGGCGTGCTACCAACCGCAAACCTTAGGAAAAACAACCTTAGGCTTGATTACTGTTACTACCATAAGTGATTCCTGTGAGGTTCAACCGTTGGTGTTTAACATTTATATTATCTTTGCTTCCTTAAGCATAATCAGTTCTGGCATAATAAGACGAATCTTGTAATGAATCCTTAATTAAGACATGATCAAAATTTTAAGGCATTATAGTTATAAATTTGCCTGGAAATATTTTGTGAACTAATTAAACTTGTCGCTTTTATAAATGAAGCAGTAAAGGATAAATAAACCGCTGATTTTCGCATAAAAACAAGTGTTTGCAAGTTCTTTATGACAGAAAGTATCATTAAGGGTACGTTCCTTGTGTGCAATCTAAATGCTGATTTCTAAGATCTGGATTGTTTGGATTTCCTGTGATAACGGAACGGAAAACCTCAAAACAGGTTTTTGGCCATTTGTTGCGCATGTGCGCTAAACAATACCCACGTGGTAGACATAAAACGCAATTTAGAATCGCTGATTTTGTTTTTGTCAAACGGAACACAGACCTTGCAAGAAATCTGGAACCAGTTTTCCATTCCACTTTCGGAAACGGATTTTTCAGATTGAAATCCAAATTGGGTTCAAAAAATTTTTGAATAAAGGAACGCTAAATCAAGTTTTGGATTTAGGAATCCGGATTTGGATTTGATAAAAGGAACGTACCCGATGAAAAAAATTGGCTTTACCTATACACTTTTTGATTGGTCGACAACTAGGAAGCCATGAGGTATGTCTGCGCACGCGCAGAGAGAGAATTTTTTTTTTTTCTGCATCTGATATCTTGTATTTTTTTTTCTGCATCTGCATCTTGTATTTTCACAAATGAAAATCTGACATTTATGAATTAGATCAGAAATGATTTCATGATGCAATGGTTACCCACAAAGATACAAGTGCTAAAACTATCTTTTTGAACATAGAATCTTCGGTAGTGTGGATGCACTGCTCTAAGCAAGAAACACCGAATGGAATATTTTGCTAGGCTAGGTCTCAACTTTTATTTCATGAGACTAAATTGACCATGTAAAGAGTAGTGTACTGAGCCTGTGTTTATCAGACAAAAGGCGAATTCTAGTGTGCCTCTGATAATCACGATTGATCTGTTCTCCGCATGATCTTGGTTTACGAGCTTTTTTGAAAAACAACACTGACTGTTGATAAAGGAACAACAACATCAGAGACTTTATGACGAATAACATACCAAAAAAATAACATTTTTGATAAATTGACATATCAGTCATTGTATAGGTTATTCATACAGAAGTAACTGGAGACCTATTCGTCTGACGAGCTGAACAACTATCAGTACTTTTGATTAATAAACAGGGATCGGTTAAAAGCAAGTGAATTGCTACTCGCAAATTGCTAACTGCTTTAAAAACTTAGAAATGTCGAACTTCAGATCTATATGGCTTGGTTTACTCGAGTGCAAAAGAGCAAAGGAAGCGTACATTATAAAATGCACAAAAAGGGCGTAATAGGCGATTTGCACTAACGAGTCACGTGACCCTCTTCCTTGGCAAGCGGGCTCGAGTGACTTGCCAGCCAAGATGGCGATCGAGTGAAACACTGCCGGAAAGACCAGGGCAGGGTTTAACCATCTTCATGAATTATTTATATATATCAGTGAAGTCAACAAATTCAAGCATTTAAGGTATGTCTGAGTGATCCTCACAACCAAGAAACATTCCTAGGGCATCTTTTTAAAGTTGTTTTAAAGGCAGTCATTCGGTGCGAGTTGAAATATTTTGACCTTGGATTAACCTTCAACTTGTTGTTAAACGGATTACTTTGCTAGTTTTTCTACCAAACTTGTCATTTTACCGAAAACAGTTAAAGTTTTTTTTTAATGATACCATTTTTAACTTTTCGGAAGCCGTAGAAAGGATTACCATGTAAGAAAACGGCAGCCGTCGGCTGCCTTTCGTCTGTCATATTTACAAAAGTTCGTTCCATGCCGGGTCTGGATCCCGATCGTACAAACAAGGTTTTCTCGGTTGTGATATTTGTCATTTATGTAATTATATCGGCCGAGACATTGATAAAACTTCAGAGATCAGATTTAAATTTTCAAACGATTTTTTCTGAATTCTGTGCAAGGATACCAATTATCAAAAGTGTTCTTTGACAGCTTTTCGAGAACATTGATTTGGCTTTGCTTTTATTGTCAAGCTTTGTTTACACTCAATAATATATAATGATATACTTGTCACTTTAAAATTGTCATCGCCAGGCTTAGCAACTCCTTTTTACTCTTTTAGATACATAATAAATAATATTTGAATAAAAAACTAAAGAAAGCAGGCAAATGGAGTGAAACTAACATTTTTAGCGGCTTGCAGTTTGACCTTGGCAGCGAAAACTTCGAAAAGTAGTAATAGTATACACTATATTTGGACCACTGGCTTTCTCCAAAACTGTGCCGTCGAAACTTTTTTGATCTAGAAACCAAGCTTCCGATAAGCTTCCAAAATTGAATTAGTGAAACAACCACCGAACGATGTTTTCAGGGGAAAACATAATATTTATAAACAACAAGTTGAAGGTCAATCCATGGTCAAAATACTGCAACTCGCAACGAGTGACAGCAATTAAAACAACTTTTAAAAGATGGCCTTGAAATGTTTCTTGGGTGTGAGGGTCACTCAGACTTATTTTTAATGCTTGAAAATGTTAAATACGTTGAAATATATGAACAATTCATGAAGATGGGTAAATACTGATCTTGTTTTTCCGACAGTGTTTGACTCAGCCGCCAACTTCGCTGGCAAGTCACTCGAGCCCGCTTGCCAGCCAAAAGGTCACGTGTCCCGTTAGTGCAAATCGCCTATTTGGGCCATTTTTAGCTGAAATGGGTATTTCGCGACAAGAAAGATATAATGGTTCCAATATTTCTGCGACCAACACGTTTTCCTCGATACGGTAGAACAACACAACAGCCTGGACCAGTCCAGGAAAGGAATGGCTGTGAGTACTGCTAAGCTTTTGAAGTTTACTTCTTGTCGTCGTGATGGTTGAGCGACTACACGTCACAAATCCCTTTCAACTAAAGAGTTTATCTTTGAATTTCACAAATGTCTTAAATGAAAGTAATTCTCTCTATAGACACAAAACAATTGTATCACCCATTAACTAGAAACATTAAGAAGCCCTCAGGCAATTTACATCTACCAGTAGAACGAGGTTTACAAGGAACTGTGAAAAATCGGAAGAACTTTCCGTTATTACTAATGAATAGGGTAATTCTAAAAGATATCTATACAATTGAACGGATATCATTAGTTGCCATTGTTAACTCCAAACTAATGCCAAAATGGTCAACTTGTTTATTTCATGGTACAATCATCTGTGAACGAGGTCAGTGAAATGACACTGTTTATGGTTGCAGGTTTGAAGCTCGAATGATTCCTTTGTTGAGTAATGGACAATAATGTTGCATCAATTAGTGCTTTTAACCTTAATGGATCATTCATGCGTCTTGTTGATTTGATATACGGCTGGAAGCCGATGCTTTGATTCACTGTTACTTCAAGACACGTCGGAGTTACGGGTTTCTTTTCGTGGGAGCTTCTTTCTTGACTAAGGTTAGTGGCTGTACATTACAGTTTGAATAGCTCACGATTTACATGCACGGAAGTTGGTTTCATCTTACAAAGTTAGATTTAAAGTTGAGAGAATTAATAGATTCCTCCTGCGGAAACACTTCAAAGAAACTAAGAGAAGATTGCCTAGCTGATTCACAAACATTTTTTAAACGTTAAAAAAGACAAACTCATCTACATTTTACTAGCTGTTAGTGTAGTTACTAATATCTCCACTTCTAGTTTGCACTAACTAGCATCGTACATCTTTCAGATTTGTATCAACGATGCGTACACTGGTCCTTGTGCTAGGGATTGTTTGTTTAAACAGCGCATGTCTGACGGCAACTTACTTAGAAGTCAGCAAACATGTCAAGCTGGATGATGAGAAAAGCGGTAATTCAAACATACTGACACAGTAGTGATAAAAACGTAATTGTAATTCTAATATCAACTTCTAGACAAGAAAGAAAGAAAGAAAGAAAGAAAGAAAGAAAGAAAGAAAGAAAGAAAGAAA
>JAOBAT010099824.1:0-16092 GCA_026413305.1 Hydrozoanthus tunicans
CTAGAGCTTCACCCCTCCCAACGTAAAGACGATGAAGCTAAAAAACAAGCCGCCCTATATCGAAGCTGTATTTTGTCATCGGTTTTACCTTTTGAAGTTTTTGAAAAGTGTTGATTTAAATGCCAGACTGTAACAAAAAGTTACTAGTCGCTACTCAACGTCTTCATGTTATGTAACTTGCTGTAACCGAAAGGCTTGAACCTTGCTTCCATTTCTGTTTGCGCCCTCAAAACAATGCAAGGCACAATATCGTACTGGTTCCAAGGAAATTTTAGGCGCCGGCCATGTTCCTTCACATCAAAGAGGATTTAAAACATACGATGGGTCGAAGTTCACCACTAACATTGGCAATTATAACTCACGAGTAAATGTTAACTTACCGATTTGAGGTTCTTCAGTAGAAAAAAAATACTGAAAGATATTCATATTCGACGAGTAAGTGTTTTCAGTTGTTATACTGTGCGTGCCAGAAGTTGCGAAGAAATCACGCCATCTCGTTGTGTTGCCAAAATCTCGTAGTCGGCGTCTTGTTTGCGATTTTGCATAAAAAAACTCGGTGCGATATGAGGTGGCGTGATGTCTTGGCAATTCCGGCACGCGCAGTATAACGGATAGAAAAAAACTCGTACTCTTTATCGAAACTGAAGGTTTCCAACAGCCTTCGAAAAACTACAGGCGGCGAAATACGAGATACAAAAATCTCAACTTGTCGTGCAGCAATGTTTCGTTGGGGTCTTTTCATTTCCCATAAACCCGCCCCTCCCACTTTTACCATTTGCGCTTGCAACGTAGAAATAAGAAAAAAAAAAGAAAACAAGAATTTGCGTCGTGACAGACATAAATACTTCAATTCTACTTGGCAACCTGATACAGTTTTTTTAATGATCGTATCGTATAAGCTTAAAAACTTGCATGGCATCAAAGGCTTGAACTACAAACTCTATTCACACATTATAGATCACTGTTGAGCCACAGCATGCACATTGTATTAAAAAAAGGTAAAAAATAGAATTATAGTAAATTTCGTCGACAGATAAAAAATCCTTGAGCTTTGTTAGATATTCGTGCACTCAGTTGCTCAACTTTGACGGATTGGGTAGGGAGATTTACACAGGGATTGGTGGATGTTTAAATATCCGTGGGAACGCTCGTCACAGACAATCCCGAGGACCTACTATCCAGATGGAAAACATTTCACTCTCTTCTACAAAATTGTATCATACAAAGCTGTTCGTTACAAAATATTCTTTTCATAATTTCATGTACAAAAACGTGTTAATATCTCTTAAAACTAAATAATTTAAAAATATTGCAACGTAATCACATTTTTTCATGTGAGTGTAATGCTCGTGGGATCTGACTGGAGATCTTTACATACACAAACTATGCATTTTGGGAAAATAGTTCTACAACACAGTTCTTGCTCTAACGCCGAATGTGCATTGTACATAAGTTACGTCAAGTGCGAGAATTCCAACGGCCAGCACACGACAAACAACTATTTTGTTGTTCTAACGTAAATTTTCGTTTCGATTCGGAGTTACTTGAAACTTTCTAGAAATAAATTGCTAGCCTACTGCAGTATACTCTAGCTAGTAATTTGGAATGACGAACAGCTGCAGCATAATAATACTAATGCATTGTCATCTATTCACACAGCAAAATCGGCTTTCAAAAGCCGGCTCGTGTTTGGTGCCCAGGGGAGTTCTCCATCAGGGAGGAGGGAGCAGTAATCAAACTAGAGAAATGATGGACGCTGTCCTGCTTCCCATCATACTGCTTCGGCAGTTGTCGTTCTCTTCTAAGCCAACCTGTAGACCGGCAAACAGATTTTACACTCATTTTAAGCCCGAAAAATAAGAACGTGGATAAAAGGGTGCTTAACATTCTACTTGAACTTTACATTACACGCCTTTTTTTATAAGAACCAGTAAACTTGGCCGAGGCTCATTCAGTTCTTAACTTTTTGGTGATTTGAGCTTCAAATTGTTCTCAATTTGTTCTTATTTCTATGTGTGTTTAAATCGAAGAAAAACTAAGCCAAAAATTGTTTATGACTGTATTGGAAAACGAATTTGGTCAACTTATCCCTGCGAATTTACCGTGGATTCGCCGACAATTTCCCAGAAAATTTCCAGTGATTTTAAGTTCTTGTTTATTCTTTAATGTTCAGTTAAAGATCGAAATTCAGTAAGGTTTTCAAAAACAAAACAGCTATCGAGCCCGAGCCTCAGCTCGTTCTTAAATCTTTCTTAAATTTTGGCCAATCTGAGCCTCGTTGTTCTTATAAAGTTGTTCTTATAAAAAAAGCGTGTATTACACGTGCGCCAATAGCTTTTATCGTAAAAATTAAATGGGCGATTTTTTGTTTATAACCAGTCCATCCAGTTCCCCTGGCTGTTGGGCAAATGACACCCTCTATGATGTTCAACCTATAGTTTCACTCACTCTCTAGGGGCGCCAAATACAAAGACCAGTTGGTTTCTACATAAACCATTTAGCGGAAAAAGCACAACCGAGCAGTTCCGACTTACAGCAAACTCGTTGTAGGACATGGGAGTGATCAGAGACATGTTTTTATCGCTGGAAAACGCGGAGCCACTGACCAGCGAACACTTTGCCGTGCTGGTGGTACTGCTGGCTGCCTTGCTGGAGCCGCTCGACGACACGGAGCTGTCCGCGCTGTTGTGCTCGCGTAACACCTTCTTGGCTTGTAGTCGGGCTGATAGCCGCTTGGGCGTCTGTGCACCAAAAACAACAACAATTTTATTCGACCCACTTACATTATTTACACGAAGAGTTATGAAAAAAAAATAGAAATGGCTAACTTTGGTTACAATATTAAATTTAAGGCTAATTAGGTAAATTTAAAAGGTCAGGTAACCCAGAAAAACCTCGGGGCTTATCAAGCTAGATTACCTTTGCGTAATTGAATAAAAGCATTTTTAGTTGGGTCAGGAAGGCACGCTTACACAAAATTACACACGTGTACACATATACTCACAAGCAGTCGTTCACACTAACAGATGAGAAATGAGTGAGAGAATAGTAATAATACTGTTACTTTATTCCTTCGTTCAGTTTGAGAGTCCTGCCCTCTCAAAGCCAGTTGCAAAAGAGAGAAAGTTGTTTTCTGGTATTGAATAGGAACAGTCTTCTGCAACTCAAAGCTGTTCTTACTGTTATAACCAGAGCGAGTCAAAATCTAGTACCTAGAGTTTTTCGCCCTATGGTTCCCAAAGCAAGTTATAAGCTGGTCCCCCCTAGGCGAGTCATCCTGTGGTACCAGACCTAGTTGCCTACTTGTTACCAGAGTTATAATTCTGGTACAATAAGCGAGTGGCCCACTGACCATACCAAGGATAGAATATAGAACTTTCTCACACATTACAAATGTTAAAGAAATCCCTCGGCAATTTTTCAAAAAATGCAAGTCTCATGCTTTCAAATTCTTAAAACGCGTCACCTCAGTTGGTAATGTTTTTAACATACCTTTGCTGTTTTTTGTCTCTGCACCTTTTTGGCTACAGCTCCTGCTGCAGGCCTGGGTGGCTTGTTTGCTGATCGCAGAGGTGACGGGCAAACACTTGAATGCAACAACCTCGTCGGTGTTTGTGTGTTGTCCAACTGTTTTGCAAAAAAACACAAACAAGTTGTTGTAGGTTAATGCTACTTGTTATACACCTAGACTGTCACTCAACAAAATGGGCACTGTGACTGGTTGATTCTTGGTCACGTGCCCCTGTTAAAATTTAAATATATCCCGATCGGGATACAATAGGCCTTATGCATGCTGACGTCAAACACAACACCGTACAAAACATTGGCGCCTTACCAACTTGGCTAACCAGGCAGTGGTAACAACTGAATATAAGAGATACTGTCATGGGATAAACGACAAATTGTTTTTCTAAAACAAATATTGTGGCTGTACTTTTATGGGTGGAGTTAACTCAGTTGGTACCTTTCTCATCTTTGTGGGTGTCTTGGATGGAGTTCCAATGAAACGTCTGTAACAAAAAACAAATGTTGATTGTCTTTACAAAAAATATGCAGAGGTTCTGTAAAGCTCAGCTCTGAGTAATTGGTAATCGATCACAGTGAGTGCAATGGATGTTGTGGTTGAACTTTATCGTTGGTTTAAATTTCATTTTTCTTTGTTATGGTACTGAATGATAGAGAATTTGCAACAAAGAATACAGCAAATTCAAACCAAGGACAAAACTGAACAAAGACATAGACACAACTTAAAATAGGGTTGATTGCAAGCATTTTAAGTCATTGAATGGCAAGTGAAAACAGGTTAGAGTGGCATAGAAGTGATGGATGTAAAAAGTCTTGAGTACCAGTTTTAGTACAAGTTTAACCATCTTTCTCATTCAGCAATTGGCAATTCTAGTGAACCAATTGTACTAAGTTAAACTTAATGGCCAAAAGGAGTTAAACAGTTGGTTTGGGGCCACCAGGAAACCGTTAAACAAACCCTTTGAAACTTAGTTTACTAAAGTGGAACACTAAACTTCCAACAAAGATTCCTATACAAGCACTGTTAACACCAAGGGAGTCAATTGCCTCCCCCCCCCCTCCAAACCCCCTGTGGATTAGACAGGGTTAACAATTCACCTTTTAACAGGAGTCGTTGGCTTGCTACCATATACCATCTCTTCCTTCATGATCTCCTGTTGCCTCTTGTGCTGTGAAATTCGATAAACCATTAACTTCATTTCCAAGCAATATCAAGTTTATCTAATAACATCACCATAACTTCTGGTTGTTTCTAAGTGATGTCAACATATGCTAATTATTAAGTCTTAACTGACCCAGTACAATAAGTATTTATTTGTCCATAATCCAGTCAAAGTGCTAAAAAAGCTAGCTGAACAGGACGCTTCTCCATCAGAGCTGTGCCCCCAACAGAAGCTGGCACTCACTTAGACAGCTGAGTCGACTGGATTAATATGGGTAAGTGTCTTGCTCAAGGGCTCAACACAGTAGACTGACCGGGGCTCAAACTTGCAACCCTAAGATTCAAGTTGAACACGCTAACCACTCAGACACTGTGCTGCCAGAACACTGAATGAATTGCAGCATTTTATCATTCATATTCTGGGTTTGAGAGAGTGTATCATAACAGTAGCAGCTGCAATTCATTAGATACAAACAAATGTTACAAACTGAGCTCTTATTTGGTCAACCCATCCTTGACATGGAAAAGTGCTGATTACAAGATAACCACAAACTTGCGATTTAGAATATCCAGTTACCTATCAGGTCTGGGTTGTTCAAATGGCTGGTTAACTGCTTGACCTTGGGTTACACCAAAATTCAAGCAGAACAAAATCTTTTCTTGGAAAGGTTTATGATTCTTATAAAATACTGCTTAGATTTTTAACATTCATCAATTCAAAAACTTAGCTCAGATCAGGCTCTGTATGGTTGGCAACAAAAAAGTAAGTTAAAAAAAAGTTAACGATGGATTAGTGTTAATCAGTCTTCGAACAACTGGGCCCAGGCTAAATTATTCACTTATGATGTGCATGATCAATTCCACAATTTTCTTTAAGATACATGTGTATTATGCCAAAAACAAAGTTATCAATCACAACTGTGAGTATGGACCTCTTTAAAAAAATGGCTGCCAAACATGATTAGGTCTGGGAACAAGTGCACATTTACAAGTCCCTTGCTCTCCCTGCCCTGATGCCATTCTAGTTGCTTTTTTGAGCAGTCTGCCTGCTAATTCAAAAACAGCCCAAAGGCCCCACTGAGTGCCCACCCCCCCCCCCCACAGGGGGCTTAGGTGTGATGCTTTAACTGAACTCTTACTCTGTCCTGTTTCTCCTGCTCCTTGTTAGCCTTGAAGGAGCTCCACTGATTATTGACGATATCCAGGTATTTGTTGCCATTGACAAAGAAGGGTCGCTCATTCTCTCTCTCCCAAATCACTATCAGTGACTTTAGTTCCTTTTCAGTCTAAAACAGAAGTAATGGGCCTGATGGGCACTTCTGCTAAATATTGACTTTTAATATAAATTTATGACAAACTCAAATTTTATCTCCTAGCTATTTATCTTTTACCATCTGGCTCAATCAGTTAACCTTTCCACCAAATTACTCAATATTACTGGTAATGCTGAGTTCTTCTAATGAGCAAGACCAAAGACCACCCTACTGGAAGAGTTTTAACTTTGAGCTGCATTTAACAAATGTATAGCATATTAATACACATTCTTACAAGTTCTTAAAAATGTACAGAAGAAAAAAGTGTTTAATCAGGCCTCAACAAACCTCCAGGCGAGACTGAGGAACCTGAGCTACATACTTTAAATATGAAAAAATTCAGACCATTTTTTAAAACTTTTCAGACAAAAGGAGAAGCACCCATCAGGCTTATCTCCAGTTTAATCACTGGCCTGATGGGCGCTTCTGCTTTTGTCTGAAAAGTTTTAAAAAATGGTCTAAATTTTTTCATATCTAAAGTATGTAGCTCAGGTTCCTCAGTCTCGCCTGGAGGTGAGAACAATTTCAAGGAAATAACAAATATACAGTAAAGGAGAAGAACAATTTCAAGGAAATAACTTATAAACAAGCAGACACTAAAGTCCAAAGAAATGGAAAAATCAGTTTGGCAACCAACAGAGAAGTGGCCATGTTCAAAAAAGGGCCCATCCCTCCAACAAGATAGATGTATCACTACTGCAGTGGAATGAGCCCTTACCCTGTCAAATACAGTATTAGATAATTTGCATTCCATCAGTTTTCATTGGGATTGACAAACATAAAACTGACATTTAAAGCAACAATTGTGAACAATGTTGAAGCACGTCATTGGAGACACTTAAGTTATTTCTCAAGTCCTCGATTGAATGCTCTTGGACCTGACCTTTGGCAATTCCTTCTTTAGAGCTTTTCTCATCTTCTCTTCCTTCAGTAACTGCCCCCCTCGATTGGCAAAACGGCTCACATCATGGGATTTGTTCTGAAAAATTAATTATTTTTAGAAATTGGAGTGCTCACAAATTAGAGGTATGGCACCGCCCTGTCTAAATAACCCACTTTCACATACAGAGTTCTGGGTCTCTTATCCAGCCTTGTTCAACCACTTACAATTTTGTATTTATATTATCGAACACAGTGGCATCTCATAAAATATACCTTAAGTCAGTGCACAAAGTTCTCTAAAAGTTGTTATCTGCACCAAGGCTATCACATAAATCTCTCTACCAAAATTAATTACAAGTTTGGTTTTTGCTGTATTACATACTCCAATCAAAAAGTCCAATAAATTATTAGGGCATGCTCACTGAAACAAAGTGCAATCAAATTATAAAAAAATTTTGTTGCTTTTGACCTACCTCAAATTCTTCCATCTTTTTGAACATGTTCTCTCTCTTCTCCACCAGTTTGTAGAGTGGCTTGTTTTCCTCATAGTAGTTCCTAACTGCTTCTACCTGATGCTCATGCATTGTCAACAGTTCTTCTGTATAGTTTTCTGCAGAAGAAATTAAATCTTTATACTAAGAACAATGTTGTCAGGTAGGAGAATATTAAGTACTCCTGAAAAGTATATATGGCTACCACCAAAATAATAACAGCACACAAGCTTACTAGGGTGCTAAAAAGCACTTTCCAGTTAAAACTGAATACACAATATGTACATTAATTAACTAATGGTGATTGCTTGGTTTTTTCATGGTGCTTAAGAATTCACCTCTGAAGTATCTGGATACCACAAACAAAGTAGATGGATACTAAAACCTGGGGCCTGGCTATTTATGAATCCCCTAATTACTTATTATTAACCCTTTAACCCCTGAGAGTGCCCAAAGATGAGTTTGTAAACTTTCCTAAATTAAATCCATAGTATTCCTATGAGAAGTTTGGGTGAATTTCTTAATTCATCTTCAAGAGTTTTTGGTGGATGATCAAATTTCATATTCTCAGCACTAACCAGCTTGTTTTCTTTTGTTTACTATAAGGAGAATTTAGATGTTGACAAAAGCCTTAGGGCTGAAAGGGTTAAATATTATTTACTAACGATTAAGTAATGAAAACAAAGCAACTACATCTAGCATTGACAAAATGAATTGTATTAATTCAAGTTGTCACAAAGCCATCTACAAATTTCAGTCTCTGAACTTGTTCACTACTGTACCATTCAGTGATGGTAATTATTATAATTATGCCAGTTCATGATGAGTCAATTGTCTGACAAGTTAGTATCTTCTATCATATATTTATAAAGAAACTTAAGACATCGATAGCTTTTCTCCAATTGCTAGCATGAAATACTTATACTGTATTTTAATGTCACTCCTTATAATTGGAGGAAGCCCAATAATTCACTAATGAGCCCCTAGACTTCAAATCTGACTTCCTCGACATACACTACTTCAAAAACAAAATTTTTTATTGTACATACAGTACAGGCCTATCAATGTGCAAAATTGCAGGTGTGCAGTACACCCCCCACCTTGTTCAACTGATTTTGTGCAATATTTCTCTTATCTTACACTCATACATTGATACGAAAATTTTCACAGAATGGCTGTTTGAAGTTACCACAAATAAAAAATACATAGCAAAAGTCAATTTTAGGCAAGCAATTAATCACACATCTCATGCTTTTTAGGCAGGTGATGAAACATGCTCAGGCGATCGCTGGCCCTTTATTGATAGGTCTGACATAGATTTTGAAATCTCTGAATGGCAAATAAACTATTAGTATTAAACTGTTTTTCTCATAAAATTTCACATGAATAAATCAAAAAAATGTGTAGAACATTATGTTTGTTTTAACAGCAATTTGGGCCTGGAAAAATGGAAAATCCCAAACATTTATAAAAGATTAGTTAGAATGATATAACATACATATGGCATGGGAGCTATTTGCATGAGTAACTGCTATAGCAAAAAGCAATGACATATGGTATAACAAAAGTTCCAAGCCAGCTCCTCACTTTAATAACTAAATCACTTTAAAGATAGACCATTTCACTTTTTCAAGGGGTGGGGTGGGATTGAAAGATTCATTCCATGCAAAAATTTTTTTTCATGCATATGTATTTCCTGTAAAAATGTAGCACAAATTTTTTTTCCCCAATAAATATATTATGTTGCACTTTCCCCTCGATTGTGAGATTTTTTTCTTTTCCATAGAGTTGCAAGAAATATTTTTTCTAAATCTTCCACCCCCCCTCAAATATCAAATGGTCCACCCTTTAAACCTACCACTAAAGATTGGTGTAAACTCAGCTCTTTGATCTGCTCCAAAATAGCACTTGTCCCACAAGCTATGAAGTTCTTTTCTTTAAGGCAAATAAGAAAAATAACTTGGCTTATTAGCATTAGAAATATCATCTGGACAGGTTAACAAACTCTGCTCACACAAGTTTGTCATTCAAGGGTTTTGATGCAATCATAAATTTTTCAACAAGGAAACCAAACACAATTTGGCTTATAATGCTCACCAAGTTTCTGTAGTAGATGAATAAATTCGGTCTTTATCAAATATCAAATTTTTTACATCTAGCTGCTATGTATACTAAAATTGGACTCAGATCCATTCGCAGCAACACATGTATAAGCTAACTCCTTCTTAGGCAAAGTGGCCCGTTACCCCTGGCACTTTATCTCCAGTTTTCAAAAGGTAATAAGCAGATGAGAGTCTTTGAATCCCCTGTACAGGACACTAACCCATCCCAGGTCTTCTTAGCTGGTACTCATTTATACAGCTGATTTAACTGGAACAAGTTGGGTAGTGTCTTGCTCAAGGCTACAAAACTGTGGTCTGACCAGGGCTCAAACTCAGTTATTATTAATAACATTTTAATACTTTATCGAGCAATCTTTATTAACAGTTACAAGTAATAATTACCGTAGTCCTTCAATGAATTTTTGAATGTGCTGCATCTTTATTTTGTGAAGCCTTTCAATTTCCTCTTTGAACTAAAGAAAAATAATAAATAAATTTAACTGTAAGATAAAAGTGTCTTTATCATCAGTTCATAAAATTAGGTACAGAAATCACTAGATGATTTGCTTTTTGCCAAACTCAAAATTTTCCTGTGCTGTCAAGATTTGCTACTGACAGGGAAGGGAATAATTAATAGATACAAACATTTTTACAAGATATTTTTAAGAATAAATTATACACCACTTCAATCATACAGCATTTTCATATTCATTTTTATTACATCGTACTTTTTTTATTCTGACAAACTGAAAATAGAGTCAATAAAATGATTGATTGATTGAAACAAAGCATCTGTAACACAACAGTAACAACCAGAACCATCAACATCAATGTCATCCACAAAAAAAGTATCATTGATAGTAGGAGCAGAATTTAAGTGAGCTTCATGTTAAATTGTTAGCTTGAGCTTTGTTTTAGCTGAAATGAATGCCAAGCTAACGCTGCCTGCAGGCTACTTACTTGAAGTAATGAAGAGATTATTATTAATAAAGCAATCTTGAAGATTTGATAGTGTCGTCAAAAGTCACTTAATATACAACACTTAAATGCACTATAGTCCCATCAACTACACTGTTACGAAAATGCTTAATATGCTAAATAAGAATACTTACTGCCCTAATAACACAATTCTTTATTCCAACATGTTTGGCAAGAAAAACTGTTCTCTCTACTTCATCAACATCCAACTTCACCCACAATGCCTTGGTCTGTTCCCGCAGAGTTTCTACAGTCTGCACGTTATCTTTGTGTTGCATTTCAAGCTGAAGGTAATTTTAGCATTGTAATAAACTTAAATGTTTGACTTTGTACATATATTGTTTGATATTCTATAAAGATATTCATCATAATAGTTTTATATTTCACTTGATAAAATAAATTGAAAGTGAAAATAAAGTAATTTTATGATGCTAATCTGCAGTCCCAAATCCATAAAACATCCATAAATTATGATAATTTATTTTGGCCAAAATTTCCACCTTACATACATGGGTATGTATTCTATCATTAAGTTCAGAACTTTGCAACCTTGGCTTCTTAGAGGGAGGACTTTAGGCTTATAATAGTTATTTTTTGGATTGTATTTTTTTGTTTTTCTTAATGTTCAGTAAATGTGTTCTCTTTGTTGACAAGGAACAAACCCAAACTCAATGAAAACTGTACTTTTTTTGATTTTTTGGACAAACAATCATACATGGGGGACAATATTGTTATTCTGCCCTATAGATACTTTTATAAGTATTAAAAATTAATAGATTATTACACTGTACTCATCTATTATCTTGCCCTGTTTGATTGTTCGGGATGTCAGAGTAGTTCAGAAGCTAAAATACTCGTACAATATATACTTATGTATTTAAGTCATATGATGCACAATTATATTACAACACCACAACTTTAAATCCACTTGACACTTCCACAGGGTAAGGGGTTTAAACCCTTCTGTAGTGACAGTGATGAGTGTGCAACAATTATTATAGTGGATTTAAAGTGTTCAAGACTTGGAGGGCATATGCACTAAAAGTATCTAGTGTACCTCATTTTGGAGGGCCTTCAGCACAGCAAGGTTATCCGATGAAAGCCTAAAGTTCTCATCTGCATTGTCCTTTATCATTTGCCGTTCAATCTCAGCACCAGGCTCCAAGCCAAGCTGTTCCCAGAGACTACATACAGCCTGGCGTATGCTCCTGAAGGTCTCCAGTCTCTTTGACTAACAATAACCAATTGAAATAAATATCATGTTAGAAAACGAAAAACTATTCATTAATCATGCAACATTATATAATAAAAACATTTTTTTATTCCCCAGGACTGGGTTGTTCAAAGGCTGGTTAACTTTAACTCTGGGTTAAGCCAAACTGATCCAAGCAGAAATTTTTTCTCTAGGAAAAGTTTATACTGTTAAAACTTTTGACAGAAAAAAATCAGCTGTCAGGCTTGTGGTATCTCAATCTCTATTATGGACAAAAGTTTTCTTTGACCAGATGTGACTTTAAGTATAAAAGGATTTAAAACTTAGTGACATTGACACTTCATGCAACAGGTTCAATTTTATTTCAGAATGTATTTTTTTATAGCTGTAAGTCCTTTAACTGAAGTTCAGGGTCAAAAAGTATTGCATGTTTTAAGCTGTAATTTTGGAATTGACAAGATTTTTCCATGGAATATTTAAACATTTTTTTATATAAACCATAAATAACATTTAGAGAAGAAATCAAACTGTGTAAGCAATGGGTAAAAGTGAACCACCCTTGAACAACCCAACCCTGGGGGTGGGATTTACTTCATTTTTGACCTTCCAGATGGGGAGTTTACTAGAGAGGGGGGCCCATTCAAAGATTGCCAATAGCCAAAGACAGAAACAAACCATGAAGTTCGGATACCAAAAAGGATTTTTTAAAATATAAATTATAGCAACTATTGACTGTGTTTCTTTGGCATTAAAACTAGCAAAATTTAAAAACTAAAATTATTACAGATACAAGGGTTGACAAAATATACTTTTGACATAATATGCACCTTTATGTTGGGATTGGGGGGTGGGGCTTATTTAAAACTCTAAGCTTTAGACAGGGGGGTTATAAGAGAGTTGGGGGGGTTATTAGAGCATTTACAGCAAGTACTAAAGAAGTCGTTGACCTTTTTTGTTGACCTGACAGCTGGTTAGCACTACTTGTTATTGTGATCCAATTGAAGTGTTAAATACAAAAATGATGTGAATGACTTTTAGTGAAGTTCTCAATTCTCCCTACATTATCCCTTTTATTTCTCCAGAACCAGGGGGAATTTAGCATTTCATACAAAATTACAAATGCTGTTTTTGCCCTACATAGGCTCTTCAATTTGAGAGCCAAGCCACTCAGTCGAGACAACAATTTCAACCTTTAGATTTTGATAATCTGCATTGTTTTCACTGAGCTGATGTTTTGCTCAACTGCCAATTATTGGAGTGATCTCTACAAAAACCATCAATGTTTAAACAAAAACTTCTCAAAAACAAAGTTAATTTGCACTGTATTGCAGCACCTAGTTTTAATCCCTTTTCTTACTTTGAAGGTACTGTAAGTACAATATTTAGCCATTTGTTTTCTGACAACAAGTACCTGTAATACTACAACAAATGTATGTTAATATTTACCAGTTCATTGTGCAGATATTCTAAGCTGGCTTCAAGCTCCCGAAGGTCTTCCTTTGTTGGTACCTCTTTGTCACCAATGTCATGCACAGGAAGGCCAAGTCTGTCGCAAAGTTCTTTTTCTCTTATTCTGAAATTATTCAGCGACTTTAGTCTCTCGTGTTTTTCCTGGATAAAAATTAAGATTTTAATCAGTAGACTTGCTTTTTTAAGCCAGTAAATCAAATTCAAGTATACCAGAAGAAACATACTAACCATTTTCAATTCATTTACTTTTGTTCGTAGCTCATTTTCTTTTTTTAGTATAGACACCTCCACAGGCTAAAAGATAAAAATAAAATGACAAAAATTAGTTTTATAATAGTTATATCAATGATGTAAATAAAGCCACTTTTGGCAAATTGGGCTCAATAATTAAATTGATGTATCATTTTACCAATCATTTTGATTAATAATATTTAATGTAATCACTATTACTTTTATTACTAGGAATTCTTTGCATAAACCCGTTTTTAAAAAGGGTCCTAAAATTAAATAATAACCATTTATTAAATTTTAAAATAACAATTATTATAAACAAACAACTGGATATTGAATTTTAATATTTGATTGGTTCCCTACTCACTGACGCATATTATCTCATTTACATACTTTTGACCAGATATGGAAAACAGCCACAAAAAACAAAATAGAGAACTTTAGGTCTTGAAGACACTAAACATGCCTACAACACTAAACATGCCACAAAATATGGCATGAAACTGTTTTAGGGTGAGCACTGCTGAATTTTTAAAGTGTTTTTTAAAATACTCAACACACTTTGAAATTAATTTGTTTACAATTAAGTTTTTGGAAAGTAAAAGTTTCAGCAGAATGTTTTATTCACATATCCATTTGTTTGTTTTTAATAAAATAATTATTCCACTCGCACTTGTTGGATATGAGGTGAAACAGCCGCCTCAACACTTCACACTTCAACCCCTATCTATCACCTCATATCCAATGCGTATTCGTGGAATAATTGTTATATATAGTAATAGTGACAATAATAGTAATAATAACAGTAACACAATTACATTGGACAAAAAATACTTAAGTGTATAAGGGTTGCAAAAGGCCTAGCTGGTTATAAACAAGACATGATTCATGTTATTGTTAATAAAAGAGGTTTTTCTTCATTGAGGTAATGACTGATAAGTGCAGAAAACATAGAATTATTAGCATTTTATAGACTATTGATGGCTGTTCAAGATTCTTCCTACTCCTAACCCTGTTCAAAGGATGTTCCCCAGACCCCCTTGAAAACCTATAAGAAGCAGTTTATCATTATCTGCACTATTCCATTCAAGTTTCTTCTTTCAAACGAAAACCCTTTTTAACGTAAATGTGGCAAGTTAGGCTTAGTGGATTATTTTTTCAACGGTTGTATAAATTCAATATTTTCTCTTACTATATAACATGGAATGCCCAGCTCCTGTGAAATCTTGATCATTTCTTCTGTACATGTAGCCACATTTCCCAGAAGCGTTGCTTTTAACTCCTCTTCTTCGTTGACCATCTCGTTCAATAAGTTTCGCATATGTTCCAGCACCACGTGTGTTCGCTCTTCTTTCTGCTCTTCACTTATGCCTATCTCCTTCCACACTTTCTGTAACGTCTCCATTGCATCCTCCAGGCACACAACTAGCTCATTCTTTATCATCTTCACACTGTCCTCAGCTCTACTATCGTTTACACTGTTGTGAGAAGACAAATAATAATTCGTTGGTAATATAATATTAGGTTTGGTTTGTTTGATCACTTATCGTAGCTTGTTATTGGTAGTAAAAAGACTAGCAACTCGATTGCTAGTTCACGAATCAATTTCTAAAGGTACAGAAGAACAATGGTTAGAAGACAGAGCACTAGATATTCAGATTTACAGATAATAGATGAACATGTGGTCTTAAAGTGGTTCCTACTTGCACATTAAGACGCATAGGGGCATCATGTTTAAACGGTTTACGTCTAAAATAAACGGAAATGTATATATTAAGACAGTTTAAAGAAATAAACAAGAACTCTATGCCTGCAATTTATACTTGAAGACAAGACAAACTGTGTCAACAACAAAATTCGAAACGAAGTAACGGCAAAAAGCGAAAAACAGTAAAACTAGCCAACAATATTCTAACCTTCAGTTCATATATCACCCGAAAAAGACAAACCCATAAAGTTGGTATGAAGCTTTTAAAACATTTTGCGTTGTTGTGCAGCACTCGATCGATATGGAGCCACAGGCCGCCATATTATCGGACGTGAAACCACCAAATTTTAGCAAAATAGGGCAACTCAACAAATGTTAAAATCTATAAGATAACTTATGCGCCTAAATGTGCAATTTTACCTCTCGTTATCCATGTCTCTCTGTATAGAAATTCTAAAGTCGTAAAATATGAGTTAGTTTTAACTCCTTCAAAATTTGAATGATCCGCAAACGGTCGCTTCGTGTCACGTGACCTGATATATTTCAAGCCGCGAGACACTGGGTTCTAGCAACAAAGGATGACCGAGGGACTAAAAAATTTTCCACCCTAAAAAATACCTCTCGGTCTTAGAATCACCCTAAAAACTGAAAGCTGAAAAACTTCCCTGAGTAGCTAGAGGGTCGGTACTAAGTCCCCTTGCGTTACACTGAACGTGATACGCAGTAAATAAAGGAGCGCACGTAATTATAGTAGCACGTTTGCAAAAGGACTTTTGTCTTAACTTCTTATTATTACGCAGGTTTGCTAATTATAAAACACAGGAATGCAAGCCATCCAATAGCTTCACGTTTTTCAACCCTAAAAATACCAGGTTCTTGGTTTAACAAAGGATTTCTTTCAACAACCTCTAAAAACACCGGACTGGCAATTTTAACCCCTAAAATATACGACGTTCATACCTCAGGGACCATGTCCGAATCACGTCGGAATGGTCGGAATCGACGCGGGAAAATTTT
>JAOBAT010099835.1:0-16090 GCA_026413305.1 Hydrozoanthus tunicans
TTACAACACTGCTTATCGAGTTAATCACAACACTGCTTATCGAGTAAATTACAACACTGCCGTTCCAGTTAGTTACAACACTGTTTTTCCAGTCAGTTACAGCATTCAAACCTCGGCACTATTTACTTCTTCTATGTGCAAATGCAATTAAACAGTGCTGTAGTTATAAACTTTATAACATTGAGGGCAAAACTACCGTAATTTCATTGGATACCAACGGGAGTATTTTTGCTTAATTCAGGAGAAAAATACTCGGCGCTGATTGGGCGCCTGTATACTTCCGAAGTTTTCCGAAAATTTCCCGAAAAATTTGAAAAGTCCTGAAATTGTCTTGGAAACGTTTTTTAACCATTTTCAAAAATTTTCAAAAATGTATAAAATTTTCCAAACAGTTCGGAATATCTCCAAAAATTTCCGAAAACTTTTAAAGGTCTTAAAAATGCCTTAGAAACTTTTTTTTAAAAACCGTTTCTGAACGTTTCCAGAGATTGAAGAGGTTTTCAAACACTAAAAAACTTGTGATGAATAGAATTAGTCAAGCAACTCTTTCTCGTGTCGGTACCGCGAAAAACAAAGAGTTTTGCCCTCGTTGCCATAAAAATACAATTGAAAGGTTCCTCGTAAACTTTGGGATTTCATATTTAAATCAATTTTTTCTCGGGCAATTCCTATGTCTTACACTGGCTCATGCGATTTCCCATTTTTAGCGAGCTTAAAAACGTTATACGCAAGCGTAGATTCTAGTCAGCTAGAGAGGCTTTGCATTCTGAACGGTTTAAATTTCTCACAATCAATCTTAGTTTTAAAAGAAATAGTAAAATTTTTTCATGCATTACCTTTAATATCAGCGGGCTGAACACGTAGCACAGCACTTACTCTTCATGAATCTGGATTTACGTGCCATATTGCACATAAACCCAAGCCGTCCACAAAACCTGAACATGTCAAAGCAACCTGCAAATAGTAACAAAGTGTTTCCTAACGTTTGATCTACATGATATAAACGTATAAAAAGTGTTTGCATTCTCTAGTTTTTTTTTTACTTAAAGGATTTTAAGCAGCGAGGACGGCCAACAGCCACGACAGAGAACGAAAGAGAATTACGTCATTGGAATACGCCATGCTGGCCAGCTCTCCGAATTTCGGATACTAGAGATAAAGTTGTTACCCAGTATTTGGTTAATTTTCACATTGAGAGTTCAACTCTTGTCTCCGAATTTCGGGTACAAGAGCTAAAATTGATACGCAATGTTTGGTTGATTTTCACATTCAGAGCTCAACTATTGTCTCCGAATTTCGGGTACAAGAGATGAAGTTGCTACGCAACATTTGGTTGATTTTCATATTGAGAGTCCAACTCATGTTTCCGAATTTTGGGTACAAGAGATGAACCTTGTTTTTTCCTTGATTGTCAAGTGAGAAATTTTCTGCACATAATTTGTGATTTTTTTAATTTCAAAATATTACTCCACTCTTATTGAAAGTTCTCAAAATGTCTTCAGACAAAAACAGTTTATTTGCTAACATGAAATTCGTTCCTTAAAAATTCTTAGTTTTGTGTGGAAATTCTAAATGAGAAAAACGGATTTTATTTAAGAGAAGTGACGAAAATTACGAAAGATGATGAGGACAACGAGAATGACGACAACAACGAAATGATGATGAAAACGAAATAGGCTTTGGTAGATTGTGCTAAAAAAAAACCCAGTGCTTTTTGAAAGTATGCCAAAACTCTGCTACTTTCTGAAACTCATGTTCTCTGTTACCAAAATTATGCTATTTATTTTAGGGATAACAAAGTAGATCAGTAGCTTAACTCAAAAACAACTATGTCTTTGTTCTAAACCCTGCATACTTATTTAAGGCGCCATCCAGGAAAAGTCCTCAGTTCAGTGTACAGATATAATGACAACTATGCATGTTGTTAATCTACTGAAGCTTTAAACAAGCTTGTAACTAGTCTACGGGAGCATGCTCTTGTGAATCGTTGAACAATGGTTTTTAAAAATAAGAATAAAAAACACTCGTTCAGCAGCTGTACACGAGGGCTGCGCCAGCAGAACCTTTATAACTGCATGAGACCAATGGGATAGGTTATAGAATTATGTTGGAAAATTAAAAAGGATAAAAAAGCTGGGATTATGCTGTGTTTAACTGGAATTAAAGTTTAAAATAATGCTCGTTTTGCTAAATTGTGCCTAAAAGTTTGCTAGCACAATCTACCAAAGACGAAGACGAAAATGAGAAAGATAATGAAAATGACGAAGACGACGATAGCGAAAATGACGATGACGATGACAACGAAAACAAAATGACAATGATGATGAAAACGAACATGAAAATGACAATGATGACACAACGAAAATAAAAATGACGATGATGATGACAACAAAAATGGAAATGACGATGATGACGACAACGAAAATGAAAATGACAATGATGACACAACGAAAATAAAAATGACGATGATGACGACAACGAAAACAAAAATGACGATGCTGATGACAACGAAAATAGAAATGACGATGATAACGACAACGACAACGAAAATGAAAATGACGAGGACAACGAAACTGAAAATGACAATGATGATGACAACGAAAATGACTTAGGACTAGCTCAATTTTAAGACAAAAGCTATCCCTACCTTAACTATAAGTTTACCGTCGTACAGCTCACAACGGCATTAACAACATTGCTAACATCATTACTAACAGTAACAACGACAAAGATAATGGTATGGATATTATAGTAGAAATTATGAAAACGTATCTTACGCTTACCTCTTTTTTCTTCCCGAATTTGGTTTTCTGCGGAAGTAAGTAAAAATGTTGGGAAAATCTGTACAATTAAAAGCATACTTTTTAGAGGAGGGGGGAGGGGTGGCAATTTTCATTTTTCCGCCCTGACTCACGATGGAATAAATACACTGGTTTTGTTTACAAATTTCATTGCTTTTACTTGATTTGAATCTACATGTTTAAGTTAAACTAAAATAATTTTACTTGGTTGGTAGATTTCCTGATAAAAATTTTTGTACATTTTTCACATCCATACACCGCTTGATTTTTGGTCTTTTTATGAATTTCTCCTTAGATTTCACGGATTTTGCAATGCAAAGTTAGGATCACCGGACGCATGATTCAAGATGATTATTACTAAAAGGCAATATCTGGCGCACCACCAAAACAGTTTTAGAATATAAACAAAATATTTTTTTGCTACTGTTTAAAGTAACAAAGGCAACTTATGTTGGTATCAAAATAAAGGCATTGTATCTTAGCTTTGTCAAACATGAATGGTTAACGCCCAGTATAGTCAAACAAATCATTTACTTTGTCAAAGCCAAAATATTGAGCAACGCTTTTAATTTCATATGTTACATTTGTATTCAAAAGTTACTGGTAAAGCAAAAAAAAACTAAACAGAACAAAGCAAGACTTTATCAGGACTTCTCAAAGAAGGAAACAAAAGACAAGAAATGATGGGAAGAACTTGTTCGTATATAACAAGCTATATAATGGAACGGGACTTTGATGTTTTAGATTTAGTATATTGGGACATTTTCGTTAGTGTCATGCAAATAGTTATTTGTGACTCTCCACGTTGAGACAAGAAAATATACCCGATCTTCGAGAAAAGACTGCTGTAGATTCGGTTAGATGTTTTTACAAGTGAAACATTTCAAAAGTAGCAACGGGATTTACCCACCAGTTTTAGTATCTGTCTCTTCACTTGTTTTAAAGGCGACGCTTTGTTCAAGTTCAAAGACAAGGAGAAACCCGATTAGGAAGATGACGAGAACCTTCGTGGAAGCCATAGTAATGAACGCAGCGATATCTTCCCCAAGCTGAACCACGATTACCTTATTCTTTAGTCTGTCTAACCTTAATTTACCTCTTTTAAAGCCTGAGTTTAGTTAATTATTGATTGCCAACTAATCAGACCATCCCATAATATGATAAATATTGTATTACAAAAGTTAGTTCCAGTAGTTCTATATTTAACGTTTCAATTACATCCAATTATGCGGTGTTATTTTTGTAAGCAAAAGTTCAAGTAATTTTTATGTTCACAATAATCAAATCAAGTTAAATCCGATCATTCTATGAAAATTTCAATGTAATTTCATTCCTTTAAGAAATCCATCTGTTCTTTCCCAAAATTACACAGTGGTTTGAATCCTGGACGAAAAGTCACAAACACTTGCAGACTAGACGATCCTTGAAACAGTTATAAGGGAATTTTACTTTATGTTGTTATTTTGCTAAAAGAAGCAAAATATTAATTAACCAAATTTTAATATTTGAAGGTTGTGGTAAGGCGCTAATGCGATAAAATAACATTAACGTTACAAGTTGACTTCTTTGTTTTTTTACTTGCTGCATCAAAATATTGCTTTCTCTCCGAAAAAGCTTTAAGATTTAACGATATGTTACTTTTCCAAATATCTTAGGCCGATCAACTCTCAGTTGGTCAAGCTTCGCAGACACATATATGTTGTCTAGGAGCGAAACCAACTTTGTCAATATAAAATTATCTCGTCCACTCGCACAGCAGTCTATTTGCCGAAGCAATTACAAACAAACAAAAAATTCCCCTCGAGTGTTCCACGAAATGGCCAGAGACAGCCACAAACAATATGGAAGACCAACAGATAACTTATGAAATATACATAAAAGTTTTTCCTCGCACAACCTCTTCCTGTCCGGCTAATTCATTCCTATGTATAAGCGAACTTTCTTTTTTAGAAGATAACAACTTAGGTGGAGTCTAAAGTGGAATTTACAGACTATGGTTCGAATAGAGATTGAAAAACGAACAAAAAGTGCTAACTGACTTTATCAGTGTATTTGTCTAGTTGGTAAAGTTTTGAAGGAGCTGGGGAAAAATAAAAGGGTCAAGAGAACAAGATTTTGTCAAATGTTCCTGTGTCATTTACGCAAGCTTTTGTCAATAATATTTTGTTAAGGTTTTCGCACTGCCTGAGTGTAGGTCTTGCCTCTTGCCTTAGATGCATGATTCTGCTGTATATCTACGCATTTGTGAGGTTGCAGGCGCATTTTATTTTATTCACATGAAAATACGCAACTTAACTTGCAAAAAGCAAGCCGGCCTGTGTATTTTGAGTACGTTACAGATACAGTGTGTTCAAGTTTCAGCTTTTGTTAATAGGTAAGACGAAAAACCACTTAACAAAAATCAAAATTTTCTTCTTATTGTTAAAAAACACGTCCCGTCGTGTTTCAATTGAAGTTTTTAGTGTTTCGTACCTTTCCAATCAAATTTATCATAACTATATAGAATTTTGGTTTTATTAAAAATTAACTTGCTATGGGTAGTTTTTACGAAGACGATCTAGAATGGCTCGTCCAGAGGGTTTTTTAAATCTCCATATAACGTAATTTATAAAAAAGAGTTTGCTCTTGCTGCGATTTTATTTTTCTTCTCTATCAGTGGTCTAGTTTGTTAATTATCAAAAGTTACAAATTAGTACGCAAATTAGCGAGAAGTCAAAACGTGCAGCCATCAGTCGGGAGCCAATCAGGAGCCAGGCAGGTGATGTAACTGGCCCCCGCGAACCATGTGAGCTACATCAGATACAAGATTTGCCTGTGAGCCCGGACTCATAGATTGATGAGACTTTGGCGGCCCCAATAACTTTTTGAAAGTATGTTTTGCTTTTCTTAGACAAAATTGAGACAAAACAAAACATACTTTTAACAATGATGGACAAATTGGAAGCGTTTTAAGCCATTTCAGAAGGTCTAAACTTCAAAGAATCTTGGGGATGCATGCTTTTCGCCCCTCACCCCACCCCACCCCAAAAAGCTCCCATATGTCTTCCGAGCTCGTTGAGTTAGCCTTCTTAAACCAAAATATACCCCATGCACAGCTCCAGTGACCTGCCTTTTTCGTTTCTGTATAAGGAATTCAATCAAGTCGATCGACATCACCCAGGGCCAAGGCAACGAGAAACAATAGTATAGAACAAAATATGATCCACTAAGTGATTTGCTATATATATGAACTTTGTACATGTTGGCTATCGACACAAAAGAAATCTACGATTACATAAAAGACAGTAACCTTTATATTTGACCATAACTCCTCCTCCCATAAAAACGAAAAGTGAGAATCTGTAAACCTCAAATTTGCCACACACGGTGTTGTTAGTACAAGGAAGAGTTTCACCTACTGTCACCTTCCCTGAGCTTCTTTTAGCGGTGTATTGTTCGCAATGCATTGTGGTAAGATGTACAGCCGTCATCTTTTTCGGAATATTGTCAAGTGATGAATGAAGCGCTACGATTTTGGAAAAACTTTTCAGCCTGGGCTTACCTGGCCTAATGGTAACTTTTTGACTGTAAACACATTCTGTAGTTACCTGCGCTTGACAGAGGGAGTGCCTACCAGTTGAACTGAGTCGAACAGCGCTAGTAAAGAGCTTAAGTTACAAGGACGGCAATATCGACGACAACAGCTTACAAAACAAACACTTCTTGTTTACCTTTTTTGATCACTTATGACTAGTTTGCTCTTTTGTCCAAGTTACGCTTTGTGAACAGTAAAGGACGAAAGTGAGGTAAAAGAAGATTAACAAAATTTTCTGTAGGTCGTTCTCGTAGTCGCAAAAACTTCAAAAGCTTTTCACGTTGTAATTTTCGACTCGACGACGTGCAGTTGACCCGCACGGTGCATTCCAACGTGCAGCTATTGTATTCACTATTGTTTTCTGCCGTCGTCGTCGGCGTTGGCGTACTCGTTTCTTACACTCCCTATTGTATTGAGTTGAGTGCAAAACCTTAGCCGCAGATGGAACTTGCTCGGGCTATATAACATAAACAAATTCAACCCAACTTCCACTACCGAACATACAGATAGGAAAGAATTTATTTTGGCAAGGATAGAACAAGGAGAAATTGAAAGAGGCAATGCCGTCCGGACGTTGTCTTAAAACTTCAAAATGAATCGGCAATGTAATCGGTTCATGCAGCCGAATTTTATCCTTGCCTTGATGGAATTAAATTTTACCCTTGCAACAACTAGTCATAGCTTTTTTTCTGTACTGTAAATTGACTGGCGCATATCCTATGACGAGCCTAACAGCCTTTAAATTACGCCCCATTCCACACAAACAAACCCTTCACGTCGAGGAGAAGTTCTAGTTCTGATTATCAGTTTATCATGATCAGACTGTGCCCATTTAAGAAGTGTTGGCTTAATTTGTTTTAGCATTAAAAGTGCTGTAACATCACTGATATCTTTCCCGTAAATTTGACCAATTCAGCATAGATTTTAACTAAGTAAATCCCTAAATTTATCAACTGCATAGATTTAGATATTATTTTACTTTTACTGCACTTCCTTGCCGGGTATCATACCTAGGGGCGCGGTAGTATATACGGAAAATAAATAGCATGTAATCGTTATCTAGTTGCTTTAGCCCTGGAAGACTTGAAAACAACAAGTTACACGAACACTTTTAAGTGCAAATTCAACCCGTTTTCAGGGGGTTCTCGGGCGAAAACCCCTTTGGCTACCAAGAAAAATAAAAAAAAAAAATTCGGGATTTGATATTATTCCCGATTTTTTATTTGCGTTCAGTGAACATTGCGCGCAAATGGTTCACGACCGAGTATTTTGAAGAAAATTGAGGGCCTGGGAAATGACGTCACTCGCGGTCTAGTTCACGATGGTTTTTCACAGGCAAATACAACTATGGTGTCCGATGAATGTAAAGTGCAAGATTGCAGCGAGAAATCGAGTGATTTATCTGAAAACGTATTTGAATTCGAAGACATGGAAGTATAAAGAATCAAGATACAAGCTCTCAGCCGCGAGTGACGTCATCATCACGTTCGAACCCACTCCCCGCTGCACTCGTTCATTGACCATATGATACTCGTTTTTGGGAGAGAATTGAAATCTTCGGAGGGCAATAGAAAATAACAATTTAATGAAATTCGAAAGATTTTCGCCGAACGTCGTAATTTTGTAAAGGAGTTTGAGGATGGCATAGCCTAAAACATGGGGTTATTTGCACTCTAAAGGGGAGGAATCATTTAGCCCTCCCCCTCCTCTGCTTTTATACTTTTTTATCTTTTCCTAGTTAAGAAGAGCTATAAAAGCGTAGTTACCAAAGCAAAATTTATATATGGGTTTTGCTTTTGTTAATAAAGTGCATCTAGATTTACTTTTTTCGGTTTGATGAAGCGAATGAGAAGAGATTTAGTATACGTGCGGTTATTTGGAAGTTACTTAAAATGCACGGTCACGGAAACATTATTACTGCTCATTAAAGTTTCATACTTTGTCTACAATACCTTAAACTCCCTCTATCAGAATCATGGAACTTAGTCTGTAAGAAAAGTTTTTGAAAAAGGGGAAAAATGTCGTTTATTTCATTGAAGTACCTCTATTAGTTTCTGAGGTATTTTAAAAGGTTTTGAAAGTAAGCAAATTACCAAAGTTGTGACACCATAGGAGGTACTAACAAGTGTAGAGATCACAAAGCAATACGTATTTCTTGAAATACCAGATGAATGATTCTGAGACTTTGTACAATTGATATGAGTTCAGTGTGAAGTCCGATGCGCGTCATCCGGACTAAGTTTCCCGCCATGGGCCTGCAATTCAAGGTTTCGGCCAGCGCAAGAAGTGAATCAAGATAGCGGCCAATTCAGCGTAACTCAAACTTTTGTAATAAAATCGCGTTATATCCGATATCGATTTGAAATTCTTTTTAAAAAAACTATGTATTTGTTCCACAGAATTTCCCAAAATGTCAGCCAGATTTTTAGTAGTACCTAAACACACAATCCTGGTACCTAGACCAGATAGTAGCTAGTCTGCCTAGCATTCAGAAAAACCGGGATATCTATTATCCATACCATTCATCCAGCCCTCTTAAAGTTTTCACACACTCTAAAACTTGTTTAAGAGTGACTGTCTGAGAAAGCAGGCAGATGACGAAAGATGGGGTAGGCCAATTCTTGTCATATTTTTGCTGTAGGATACCCTTACCCAAATGACATTCAACATAACATTCTTTTTTCAATTGCCTTAACTGGTTTCGAATTTGACCAGCCCTCTGGTTTACCCCCATTACTCCCCCCTGAATACGACTATTTTTCGACGAACTTTAGCTACTCACAACTCCAAAGCGACTGCATGCTGAGTTATAGTATGACCCTTATACAAACGAATGCATACTAGAATAAACATTGTGCAAATTCCGCTTAATATTTATAGCTTTGGCAAGATAGCAAGGATTCTGACATTGCGAAATACGGCAAAAGTAGACATTTTAAGACGAATGTTTCTCAACCGCTCGGGTCGATTTGGATAAGTTGATGCTTACAATGAACTCACCTGATACTGGATTACAATTTAAACGAGTCATAAAATTAGGCCAGCGATAATTAAATTTTTGACAGCTCTGTCTTTCCAGCATTTGCGTCGTCTTCGACACATTCACCTCGCCATATTCTTCGTGTGGTTTCCGCCACTCTCTCCTCTTATTTTTAGTGACCACTGGATATAGCAGGTGAAATCGAAATGATTCCGGGAACAGTTCTATCGAATTCACTAAGTAATGCTTCGCGTGTTCTACTCAATATTCCGAGTCAAAGCTACAAGTTTGAAGGTGTGTAAACTACGAGTGAAAACATCGAATGAAAAGACTCTTTTACCCCTGAAGACGTTTGCTATTCGATCGTCCATAGCTAACAGTGGGTTTGTAAATAGTTATTTGATTTTCCATGGTTTAAACTCCACAACAGGTGAATGGTTTCCTACAGCACAGTAGTGGCGTGCCACTGGTTGACTTCAAATGACTACTAAATATTCGTGCTATATTTGTGAAATTTTTCAGCATTTATTTTGTAGCAGAGGAAAATGCCTCAAATTGTATTTATATTTGTTTTTTTGTAATTTTCACTGAGTTACGCACGAACTTTTTTTTATTGAAAGTCACGCGGGAGTTCGAACTCTCTTTAAAATCAAAAACAACACGCATCGCTGCGTTAAGAAAGAATGTATCGAAGGTTTTCAAAACAAAAAATTTCAAAGCGGTAAAAACATTTAAAGTATCAGTGACCAGCCTTTCATGATGTGTTTGTACATGTTGTTCAATGTTATTTAAAAAAAGCTAAAAATGGCATCACAAGTATATTGTACTAGTTTCTCACAGAGTAGAATTCAGTTTTAGTCGAGTTTCAACAAGCACCCTTCGTTCGAAATAGTCCCAAACCGTATCCAAAAATATGTTTTGCAAAAGCAATTCAACTGTTTGTAAAATAAGTTAGTAAAATTTAATGTATCCATGGCTCACTCATAGATCGCTTTGATTACCTTATCTATAAGCTCATTAATACTCGAACAACGCATTTTCCTCCCAAAAATTAAACTGCAATTCTTGAACAATTGTGTCAAACTACGCTTTACCGCATACAAACAAAAGAGATGGGTGGGCGTGAATAGAAAGATCCACAGTGCTTTGCGGGAAGCTGTTTTATGTAAGAGTGTACTCGCCATTTAAATAGCTCTCAAGCCGAAGAAAAGTACCAGTAGCGTAAGCCAGGAACTGGAATTTTTGCAGGCCCTTATAGTCGAACGAACACCTAAGGCAAGAACATTTCTAAGGGGGTCAGTGGCTTACTCCCTTTGGAAGTTTTTGAAAATTTCGTTACCAAATTCACCAGAAATGCACTAAAATAATAAAACCTAGCGATAATGTTCCTCCCGTGCCAATGCTAGAAACTGTTTCCCTGGGAAAAAAAATGTTTTTAGCGTTGGATCCATTAGCGTACTCAGGGACGTTGCTTATTTATCTTTCGACTCGTTTGTAACATGCTTTCATTGCAAAATAACAATTTTAACAGGTGCTTTTAAAAATTGGTTCCCTGTCTTCTTTTTATAGAATACAATTCAAATGTTTTTTTGAAGGCCCGGGCCTGCTGAAAAATGCTCTTTTCAACTTTTTGGCATACAGTTCTGCTTAACTGACTAAAACACGTAGCCTGAGTGAACGCTACACTCGAGTCCTGTCATAATATCCAAGAACGCTGCACTTTAATAGGTACGGCGCTGAATACCTCAAAAGAAGAGATAGCTCAAGGGCCATTGCGTAGAACCATTTGTTATAATACGTCTAAACAATAGGCAGTGCTCAGAGATAGGTTAACAATAGTATCAACTTTATCATTGATAGCAATGATAAACACTGATAATTTTGAAAACTATGCAATTAGTGCACGGCTCATATCTGAATGGACAATAATTATGATAATAATAATAAAAATAATAGTAACGTTTACAATAATTCTGTTGAGTTTTAATGTCCCAGCCCGCAGGGGTCGGCAAGATTTTATGGTAACTATTGAAAAAGCCAGGTGCGACATCGGAAGCTGCACAAACCTCCAAAATGAAAAGAAGTGAAAAAATAATAATAACAGTAATGCATTAAAGGTAAATGGAAAGTGTTGGTTCTTGGACCGGCGTCACGAACCTCATAGCCTATATTGACAAAGGTTGCTGCCTGCAAGCAATCAGCCCCAGTCTCCTTCGCAATCGCAGCCGTCTTAGCTTCCGTTCCGGGGGAGGGAACGTAGCCACGACGGCTGCAAAGGAGACTAGCAAAGTCCAGGAACTGAATAAGGCATCTTTCACGCTCACTCATACATTTACGAAAGTCTGCGTTTGAAAAGCTTTCCTCCTTGCTAATACAAAAAGTTTTTTCGAAATGCCTCAGATTGATAGAGGCAAATCATTAACGAATCGAAAAGTATCTGTTTCAAACGAAAATGCTTCGAAAAGGACGGCAATTAAACGTAAAAGAGGCTCTCTTTGGCATCGGTAAATGAATTAAACCTTAGTGTGTCGACATTCTCGATTATGCGCTTATCTAACCTGAATGAGAAGAGCAATGAATAAGATATGATCTTGCCAACCGCTGTTTGGCCTAACAGCCGTCTAACCTCACTTTCCTAAACTGAAATGACTACTATTGCCGGTAAACATTTGCGGCTGCACTGATTTCTAAAAATATAGCTAACACCCAACTCCCCAACCGAGAAGCTTATTTTCTGGCTGTGTTACTGTGATATACAATGAAACAAACCTTTGGGTCCGTTCGGCACAACATGATTGATACTTGACAAACATATGAATAAATAATTATGTAACAAAAAATCAAACTGAAGAGAAGGATGCGTTGCTTACCAAAAAACGAAAAAAGTCCGAAAATTATTTTTTCTCAAATGACGATTTAAATATTCCATTCAAGATACGCGGTATTACCTTTCTCAACTGCTTGGACAGTCGCATTGATGCATCGGAAACTATTTAACCGTTTTCTTATCACTTATCAAACATCTCATATGAAATGCTTTGGGTGTTTATATTGTCTGAGTCTCTTATCATTTAGAAGAAACCCAAATTCTGCATGTTTAAAATCAAGCAATTTTCACGATTGTTCCAACTAAACATAAAAAATTAAAAATTCTAAACAATCAGATTAGTTTTAGGTTAATTCGATAATTAGCCGTCCACCGAGGTTGTGGCGCGAATAGAAGAGGTAGAACCGTTTCGAGATAAACAAATAAATGAATATGTTAGTGTGAAAATTCGACTTAATTGCAGCGTCAGGGCGTGCAACAAAATCATTTGATTTGTTTTGGACATCTAAAGAGTTAACACAGTTCTTCTAAAATACGTAATACTTAATTATTTGTTGTATATTTACTTTGTCGCTTATTGTTTCTTTTGTGAAAGGATTAGATTCAAGTAATCACAGCTTTTGAATTTTAAACCAAATACGAAACACAAATTATAGTAAATTGAAGCCAAAAACTGTTCGGATCGGCTAGTTCACGAGCAAAAACTGATTTCTCCTTTCTCTTTTGTTACTGTCAAATTACTTAAAGCATTTGATTATTAGAAACCAGCAGGTTATCATTTTCGTAAGTTTGGACTTGAAAAGCTCTTTAGCTTGAAATATTGAGTTTGAAAAGGGAAGAAGTCGTAAGAGCTATATTTTTTCTTGATGATTTATCTGTTTGCATGCGCAAATCTCAAATACAATGATGCAACTTCTATAAAAAAAAATGCTAGAAACATTTTAAAAACAAAGGGCAAATTGCTACTATAACTCATTTCTTGATAAGCAATATACATTCGATTTCACAAATTAATGACGAAGACTTTCTTGTAATTACTTTTTGTCTTATCGCGATTAGCAAAACAAGGCATGGTTCAATTATTCACACGGAAGGCGGGCCCGACGACCAAAACTTTCTGGCGGCTTTACAGCTGTTAATTACAGTTGCTAGCTTCTGGTATAAAAGGAACGCCTCGCAGTTCTCATAGTTACTTTGCAAAGTTTCCTTCGGAATTAATTGTCGTCATCTCAGAGCAACTATGAACTCAAAAACTCCTCTGGTTTTCTTTGCCTTGGCAGCCATTCTGCTTTTGTCAAGTGCTCGCTCCTTGAGTGAAAATGCTGAGAAGAGTGAAGACGCTTTAAGTAAGTCAATCTGAAATTTATATCTTCTTAAATTTTCAAAATTATTTTCTTAGTCCGAGATTTTTAAAAGTAGACACACACCTACATCTAAACTCATATGAACGCAAAATGTCACAGTTTGAAGAATTTTTTAAGTTAGTTTTTTTTTTCACTTCCTGATTTTACGCCGGATGTCTTAAGTTGTTTGAATCCAGGAGGGAACTCACTGTGGCGCAAACACGAGGGCCAAAATAAATATTGAATGAAATTGGAAAGGGGCAGTTGCACATAACTCCAGTATCGCTTTAGTGTACAACTTTATTCGTACTAATAGTTTTATTTTTACTACAAAGAAAACATAAAAACTAAGTTATCTTCAACAGAAATTAAAAACCATGACCGGCGGTGTAAAGTTTTGGGTTAAGTTTCAAGTTCTAAAAAATATTGGCATTCAACTCTGACTCTAAGCGAACTAAAATAATTGTCACGGGAGTTTGTCGTAAATAATGTTTGATTAGAAACATTTTTTGCCAAGGTTGTCTCTTTCAGTTTTTACTAAATTTGCTTAACACGTTGCTTCTTATGAGGCTTGATGCGCTGTTAGTCGAAACTTCTGTTGGAACTAAAGAAATAAAAATAAACTCAATACCCATTATCGTGGCTGCTATTTTGAACAGAAACTGTGGTAAAAAAAATGAACTACATCTAAAAGCACACGAGATACGAATTCGCAAAACACTATAACCTCCTGCTACTAATGATAAAAGATGTTTCCATAGGACATAATTTAATGAAATTAATTATGAATAGTTTGGCTTGCGATGAATTTTTCCAATGAATTTTTCATTAATTACACACACGGCCATATTGCACATGCAAACAATGTTGACCCACAACCCAGAAAATTTTCTTTTTTTAAAAACAATTCAACTAAAATTTTGCTTGGCCTGAATAATTCAATCTTCCAATCTCTAACAATTCCAACCTTTAAGTCCTCGTATTTTGGTTAATTACTTTTTAAAAATTAATAACCTGGTTAATTACGTCCCGTTCCTTGTTGTCAAGTGTTGTCTAATTACGGTAGAGAAAAGTGTCAGTTAACCCGCTTTCTGTATCGTTACAAGTTAGAGGATGTAAGTAAACCCGTTTCAAAACGAGGATCTGCGCATGCCCCGAATGCGGCTTCCGGGAGTGGGCGGATCAAATGAAGCAAAACAACTAGTAGAAAGAAGGCATTGATCTCTAAGCAGCAGGTGTTCCGAAACTATGAATTAGCTCAGTTGCTTTAGAACGTTTTGGGTAAAGTGTCTGGCTTTAAAGCACAACTCATTAGAACAGAAATTAGGGTCTGATCTGCAGTTTTGACGCACACGCCTTTCTAAGTCGAGCAGGCAACAAGTATCTTCCTATCTTTGAGTATTGTTTAAAAGCCTTTAGAAAGGTTTAAAACTACTAAACTAAATGAGCTTGTCCGTGGGTCGACACCCTTTTTTACTAATTGCTCAAACTTAAATCCTCCCTGTTTTGTGAGTCGAGAGAAACTCAAGATGGCTAAGGCGTAACAGCAACAATAACAATCTTTGTTGAGATTTTTTTCATTCATACGTGTGGTTCAATTCCCAAAAGGGCCTCACTACAACTAAAAATAACAAGAAATATAAAACTTACAATAAAGATAATTGTGAAACATGAGGTATATTTCAATAAAAAACATTGAACAAAATACATTAAAAACTCAGCTGGAAGCTTAAAATATTACGTTTAAAATTGAATGGTAATCAAGGTGAAGTCAAATACAACGATTAATGAACTGAATGCGATTACAATAAGATTGTAATTCCTTGAAAACATAATAAATTTTACAAATGGAAGAGAAAATAAAAGGCTTACGAAACGCATTAAACATTATGGAAAGTGTGAGACGAAAGGTAACCAAACAGAAAAAAGACAACAAATGGGCTAGGTCGTATGTAAGTCAATGCTAAACTATAACAAAACATAATGAACATAATTTACTCCTATAGGAGACAATCTGGAAGCCAGTCAGTTAGACAAGCGAGGTAAGGAAGACTATAAAAACAAGTAAATGTTAAATGAAATACAACGCGCAGAACAAACAAACAACTGTTACCTTTAATAATTAACTTCATGACTAAATACTTGAAATACCGCTCCATTAGCATTTTCAATTAATATTCTGCTAATTTGTATAAAGTAGCTAATTTTTTCGGTAAAAGAGTTGGCAAAACATATTTGTGTTATAAAGCTAGACCCTTTGGGAACCGCATTTTACATAAGTTCCGTTATTACAAACAAAACCAACAATCAAAATGCTACGACAACGACAAAGACGAGAATAATGACAATGAATATGACAACGACAATATAAATGACGTCGACAGTATGGCGACGGCGATGGCGAATTGGCGATGACGATGGTGAATTGGCGAATTGGCGAATTGGCGAATTGGCGAATTGGCGATGGCGATGGCGATGGCGATGGCGTTGGCGATGGCGATGGCGATGGCGATGGCGATGGCGATGGCGATGGCGATGGCGATGGCGATGGCGATGGCGATGGCG
>JAOBAT010099846.1:0-16088 GCA_026413305.1 Hydrozoanthus tunicans
GACGAAATTCTATTATTGTCGATTTCTCCAATATAGATTGATATTGAGCCAAACGAACCATGCAGTGATTTGTTTCTTATATAGGTCTACCTACCATAAGAATATGAGCCGAATTGATTTTTCGACTGTTGCCGGTGAATGTTTGACCGATGCTGGTATTTACTCTTAACACTTACGTTCCCAGTCAGCTATCAACATGCAACTTCCCTTTACATCACACTTACAGAATAAGACATTTCAAAAGGAGAGAATGAGAATTGATAGAATAAAGTGAACTGTTAAAGATGAAAAGTAAAATTCTCCCAAATTTGTTCAATGAAATGTCTGGGCCCTAATTAGGAGAATTTGTAATGTAAGGAGCTCTGGTTGGGAGAATTTGTCAGTACAATTTTCTCGGTTTATTGCCAACAGGTGCTCTCCCACATCGAACCATCTGCTGGAGATACCCCGGGATTACAGCGAGTTGATCAACAAGGCCTCCATGTTTACGTGAGTGTCGGGCTTAAACATTTTAGTATATCTAGGGCGTTGACAGGAAAAGGGGTACTTCTATCGTTTGGCAAAATCTAGCCTATCGAGTGTTTCTGCGCGTGCAACATTAAAAATCCCCATAAACAAGACTTAACGCTAGAAATTCTAAAATCCCATTAAATAGACTAACTAACCTGCAAAATGTTTGGCAACTAAAACTAGAACTAAGACTTTCAAGGTTTGACTGGAACTTAGTCAAAGAGCTGAATTGGCTTTAGTTTCGCTCTAATTTCATACTATGTTTCTATAAATTTTTTTCCATTGACCACACACCGACATAATAGGATAGCATTTCCATTTAAGTTCAAATGATAAACTAGAGTGATTGAATCGAGAAAAAATAGTGTCCACACGAAATGCCGTAAGCCGAGTTTTGTCACAAAAAAAACACATCTCGAATTTTTGGCTTTTGCGCAGGGCCGTATTATCAATGCTGATTGTTTTTTATTTGTCTACATGTGCATGTCGTCACCAGTCTACTTTGCACATGCATGTTTTTCATTTTTTGTGCTTATTTTGCGTTTGTGAACATCGGTTTCTTGTGCTTGTGCTTGTGTCTCGTAAGTGTGAACCAGGCTTAACCGGGCACTTAAAAAGCAGAGAGAAAACGAAGTTTCTCCCAACAGATTCCTCGTGCCCTCTGACGTCAGAACCATTTTAGAAATTGTATACATGTTTTATTCCTTTAACACAATACGCTAGAAACGTTATCATTCCAAAACGAATTTAACCTGTCAACTTAAATGTGTTAAGCGATTCCTTTTGCAAACATTTTCTAATGAAATTATTTTTTTGCTCGGTACAAAATTATTTGATTCAGCAGTAATAAGTGACAATAATGATAAAATGATAATATTGATACTATGACAGACGGAGAAAAAACAGTAGCAGGACATATAAAATTAAAAAAGGTCAAAAAGGATAAGATTATTTTGCGTTTTTTTAGTCTGATTGCAACTCGTGAATTACGGATTTAAGTTTTCAACTTTTTTACGCCCTTATATGGTTTTTACTCCATCTTTCATTTGTTGTATTAAATGCCCTGTGCCACAAGCACAGTGAGCTCTTTTCGTCCGAGTGGTTAAAATACCAGATCTTCTTAATAGTAAATAATAGTAAATAATAATAATAATAATAATAATAATAATAATAATAATAATAATAATAACAATAATGATAATAACAATAATAATAACATTAATAATGATATAAATAATGATAATAATAATAATAATAATAATATTGATAATAATAATTGTAATGACAATAACCCTAAATCATATCAAATAGTAACAGTAAAGACGATCATAATAACAACTAAAACATTTTGTTGCGACTTTAGTTTATATGACATCGCTAGCGCAACTCGCGACAACAAGAATCTTGTACTGTACTTAATGATCTACATGAGTCCGTTAACTCACTCAACCACAGGTGTCCTAATTCTGACGGTAACGATAGTCGTGCGCCCGCAGTGTGCCTGATCTGCGGACAGATGCTTTGCTCTCAAAGCTACTGTTGCCAGACGACGGTGGGTGGTGAAAAGGTTGGCGCATGCGCTGCGCATGCCCATTCCTGTGGAGCAGGCGTGGGAGTGTTTCTGCGCGTACGTGAGTGTCAGATTCTTCTGATGGCAAACAAGAACAAAGGGTGTTACTACCCTCCGCCCTATCTAGATGCCTATGGCGAGACGGACCAGTTACTACGGTGAGGAACAGTTTGTTGTATCTGTTTTTCTATCTGGATTTGTCAGATTGTGTATCGCCATTACTTGCCGTGAACTTGTACAATTAATTAAGATTTTCGCAACAGCTTTTTGATAGTTTAATGCAAAATCAAGTCTCGGTTCATCCACGAATATCTTAATAGTACATGCAACATCTCAATAGAACTTAGCAAGAAAATTTCTGATAGTTCATTCAATTGTCTCTGTGCTTATGATCAAAAAATTGTGATTTGTTTTTATACTATTTACTTGAATTCCATACAACAGCTCAACCTGACTACAAAATCCAATTATAAAAAATAACAGAGAATTTTTATTTCAAACTGGAAATTTGAAAAGAATGGCATCACTGGCAAATGTTTCGTTCACAACTTCACAGGAAAAACAGACCCACAAATTGGACAAAGTCTTTATTCCATGTATTTCTCTTCCGGAATAGGCCAAAAACGAACGCATCCATTAACTGTTTATGTGCAGAAATTAGAAATAACAAAACAATTACTGTAACTGTTTTTAGAATAGTGTTGAAGAAACTATATCAGTTCTGCGTAAAAATTCCTAGTAGGTAGTATAGTTCTTAGTTAAACGGTCAGAAAAGTTGATGTTTATTACAACGTGTGTGTGGTTAGTGTTACGTGCATACGCTTCCAAGATAGGTTGTCATCCCGTTTACTCATATATCTTTATCTTTAGTATTTGGCCCTGGCTTCAGCATTGATTGTGATAATTATCTACAATAAACCCGCCATTAATGACGACTTCTCTGTTTACAGGCGGGGTAATCCGCTGTTCTTGTCCGAGGAGCGATACCAGAAACTCCAGCGCCTGTGGCGCACACATGCAGTCGCAGAAGAGGTTGCACATTGCCTAGAGTCAAACAGGAACTTGTTGTCAATTGACTGGACTAATTTGTAACGCCTTTTGTCTGATGGATCAACCAACAACGACACAATGAGCACTACAGCCGGCCTGTCACGCCTCGCACTAGTAAAGGCAGTCTTAAAGACTATAACGCACTGATTAACCATTTCAGTAACAGTCAGTTATTATGATCTAATTTCTCCTCACACAACACATACAAAATAAGACGGTTAGTAATGAGGAAATGTGATTAAATCAGACAAAACGGAGTACTGAAGATGAAACTTGAATTTCTCCCAACCTTGTTCAATGAAAACTCCGGGCTCTAAATGGGAGAATTTACCTAAACAACTGGGACTGAAAGGCTTACGGAAGTTCGATGGTGTTTCTATTTATGTTAACTTAACTAACATGTAACGCCTTCCACTGACGGAACTAACATGTAAGGCCTTCCACTGACGGAACCAACATGTAAGGCCTTCCACTGACGGAACCAACATGTAACGCCTTCCACTGACGGAACCAACATGTAACGCCTTCCGCTGACGGAACCAACATGTAAGGCCTTCCACTGACGGAACCAACATGTAACGCCTTCCGCTGACGGAACCAACATGTAACGCCTTCCGCTGACGGAACCAACATGTAACGCCTTCCGCTGACGGAACCAACATGTAACGCCTTCCACCTACGGAACCAACATGTAACGCCTTCCACTGACGGAACCAACATATAACACCTTCCACTGACGGAACCAACATGTAACGCCTTCCACTGACGGAACCAACATGTAACGCCTTCCACTGACGGAACCAACATGTAACCCCTTCCACTAACTAACCAATATGTAACGCCTTCCACTAACGAACCAACATGTAACGCCTTCCACTAACGGAGCAACTAGACGACTTAGATATACAAATGAGTATTGGTTCTTTAGCCCCGACACCAAAAATGTTGTATTGGTAAATTATCCCCGTTTGGACTCATGCTTTTCATACAAGTAATTAAGGAGAATTTTTCTTTTCACCCTCATTTTGCAGCTTAATCAATTCGCATTGTATCTTAACCAAATGTCTTAATTGTACATGTTATGTAAGGAGAATTTAGTTACTGATAAACTGGCTAAGAGAAAGGGTTGATCCACGATGGAGTCGTTTCCAGTACACACAAACCGGTGATTAAAGTGTCTGTTTAAAGACTCTAGAAAAATTAATTTCTTTAGCTTTGCTATACCAAACTAACACGAGGCTTTACACTGAGTGAGCCTAACCGTCAGTACAACTTAAAGTTACGCCCCATTCACAGCAGTCCTTAACTGTGGTTAAAATGCATTTATATTTATTCAAACAGGATTCCGTTCATGCACGCGCGCATAACTTATCTGGGTTTAAACCTTGTTTAACTAAACTATTTCGGGTAGGTAGTAGTTTAAAAAGGACGGCCAAACTCAAATGTTTGGGGAACGAAAACACCTAAACCGGCTGACAACGGGGGAGGGGGTGAGGTGATTTGACACTTCAAAACGAGGTAGTTTAACTAAACCTGATCTATTTGGTCTAAACTAATTTGAGTTAGTTTGTGTGAATAGAGCAAAAGTCTATTATTTTTAAGTTAATTGTACGAACTGAATGGAAGTTTTAACCCGTAAATGTTTTTTTTTCTAATCTTTTAGTTGTCCTTTGCGCTGTTCTAAATTCGCCGGTAACTTTCAGGTAGTTTTTGAGAATTTTCATTCATTCTGTTGAAAACATGACACTAAAAGGTGGTTTTATTAAGAACGTTTTAGTTGTTTGCAACCTTTAAATTTCCCTTTTAGCTTTGCTCATTTTTAATTTTTGTACAGAGAACTTTTGTTCTTAACAGATCCTCTCAATTTGGTGATAGGGTAACTTTGGGTGTTATTCAGTATGCAAACCGCACTGGGCAATCGTGGTTTCCAATGTAGTCTCATTGCAGATGAAAAGTGAACAACCATTCGGGCTTGTTCAGACGGATCAACAACCATCAAACATTGTTTGAGTAACATGTTGGCAGTGTTGTTGAGTATTAGATGCACTAACTCCATTCAAATATCTCTAACTGTTTGAACGTGTTGCGTCGAGTATTACGTTTTACCAAAATGAGTCGTGTTTTGCGCGAGAGGAAAAATGGAACAAACTTCGTCCTATATGAACCAACATGTGCGGCATAGTATCCAAACAGATTACATATTTCGTACTGCGAAGTAATTGACTGAAAGTATAGTGTTGCAAAGCTTAATTATGGTCCTGCTAAATTTTAGCTGCATGTTCAAGTATCGATAGGTTTGGAGAACTCAAGAAATTTAATGAAACATATATTTCGTTCAAGCTTGTAGTAATAGATAATGATATTTTTTTATTAAAGTGTCAAACCTTCTGGCGTGGGGTGTTTTTTTATCCTATGCTAGTATGGAGACACAACAAAAATAAAAAATCCACAAGCAAAACTCAAAATTTTAAAAGATGAAAAAAAAAATTATATAAGTACAATATAAAAATTTGACTCATTTAAAACTATAACGAATTGCACAAATTGCAGCTCTTATAGCTATCATCTACAAGCAGAGCTAATTCTTTCTTCCTTATAGTTCTTTTAAATAATAAAAGTTACTTAACCGCTCTTTCCTCAGAGGTGAGCTTGCCCCAAAGCTCCGGTCCCAAAAAATGTAACGAATGTTTTCCATATTTTACAGTTTTAAACCTGGGTATAGAATAGTCGGACTGCTTTAGATTATATTGGGACTTATGTTGGTCGGATATTTAACACTCAATCTATTTCAATTGAGGTGGGTAGTGGCAGAATTTCTACTGAGTGGCAAAGGCACAAGGTCGATATTCGTTAAGCCACTGTCCAACGATAAAACAGTTGAATTAAACTTCCCTTGTTTTCAGAGATTCTTTGGGCTGTTTTATACTTCCCGTGTTTTCAGAGCAAACTTTTTCAGTACGGACGCGAAGTGGCCGCCATTTTGTTTGGGTGTCATTATCTACTATATCGGAGGTAAATATTGTCTCGTATCTGCTATTTCTAAACCAATCAAATCGCGCGTAGCCAAGCCAGTATATACTAAGATGGTTTATAGCCAACGGCGCTACGAGCCTCTTGCTATTTACCATCTCGTATCCAAGAAGTGCGAATGAAATAGTTGTTTAAAACACTCGGCTGCTACTGCAAATTGTGAGTAGATGTCTAGGGAACGGTGGCCATTCCGTCCGATCCATTATTGGCGGGTGGTGTTAACGAACGATCCGTTTGAACCGGCCTTAACGCTTTTGGACGATCGTATAAAACATTGAAATTAACATCAAAATTATGGAAGGTGAGTATTTAAACACTGACTGGCGAAAAACTTTTAGTTTGGATACTGCAAGATTATGGACATAATTTTTTGTATACAAGGGTTTTTTATTTATTAATAAATTACATTATTTCTATCTTATCGCCGGCCTTGCTCAAAGGCTTATCTGCCGCAGGTACTTGGTTTGTATGAATGAAAATACCAACAACGCATGCGCGCACCCAATATTTAAGAACTTTTGAGGCTGAAATCATAAAAATATTCAAGAAAATTTTAAAAAAATTAACGAGTTTAAGCCAAAGCAAATTTAAATGTGGACAAAAAAGATTGATCGCCGCCATTTATAAAGGGAACTATAGCTAACCACCTTAGTGAAAAATTATCGGCTTCCTTACTCGTGTAACGGCTTGCCGTGTTCGAAGGTGTTTATGAAGACGATTGACAACTATTTGACGTAGCAACTGAGAAAGCGTTTAAATAAGCAACATTTTAATTGTTCACAAGATCAAAAATGCTTAACAAACTTCAGTTATAAAAAGCGAAAAGGCTTCGCTATGACTCATCATAGTTTGGTCATCGACGTATCGAGAAACCTCAGACGAGTCTGTTTCGATGAATACACACCACCAATATTCGAAACAACTGTAGGACGTGTAGTTTTCGTATAAATTCCTGCCGGATGATTTAGCATAAGCCAGTTTATTTGCCCAAGATCCTCTCCCATAATACTGGTGAAAATTGTGTCTCGTTCTGCGGTAGGAAGGCAAAGAGGTTGACAAACGCTTTGACCGTGTCGTTCAACAATGCGATTCTTTGACGCCAACACAACGGCCAACCTTACTGAGGATGTGCTGGACCGACTTATTTACAACAAGTAAGTGATCTGTGTTGGTTTCTCAAACTTTCTTTAAACAACCGATATATTTATTTTCTTTGTCTTTTTATAATAACAACAAGAGAATGAGGGAAAGAGCAAAGTATCGGGTACCCGCAAGCGCTTTTGTTGCGACCACTAAGCACTGTTGGGGAGGGGATGGGGAGTTTTGTCACCACTTGCTATTTACCCTGAAATCAGGCACAATTGTTATCTTATTTTAACATGCAATTTTTCCACTATTCTTCAAAGATGTTTTATGAAATCAGTTCGAAACAAAGATTTTAATATACAGTTCATAAACATCCTCGACTTTCAAACTGATAAACGACACAAGCAGAACAAACAGCAGTGGCCAGCGTTTTCAATTTCGTATTGTTTACAACAAGTTCGAACCTTGGATTTCCATGTGAGCTAAGATTCGCCAATCTTCTCCAGACTCCGAAGGTTTTTCTCTGGGCTTTCTTGTTTTCCTCCCGGCACAACAAAATCGACTTAAATGCCAAGATCTGTGCAGAAATTACACTTTGTCTATTTCTAAGTAAGAATAATAATAATATATCAATACTTCTGATTTCAAAAATAATTTGTTAAAAGGCCCTTAAAAGAAAAAAATTGTGTATACTTGATGTATGCAGGGATCGAGTTGAAAAGTACAGATCTGGAATATCTAAAAGTACTTTCTGTTGCGATTATTTATAAATTTAGCCGGTTTAATATGGAAACTTTAAGGTCAGCACCATAAAATCTTGTGAATAAAGTGTGACATGAACTAAGTTTAGGTAATTAAAGGCAGACAGATCTTTTTTTCATTTTCGAAACTGAGCTTCACGGGTAACTGCCGTTGTGTTCATCTTTAGACACATTGCCGCCATAACAGTTATTGAGATATTGGCTGTAGTCGGACTGGTTATCTGGGCCGCTGGATACAGGTTCCTCAGGGTGAGTACACACGACCACAGACAACTTAATGTAAATTTGATGGCATTTTTATTTGGCTCCGGGCTTGAGACATGAAGTGCATGTTGTTGTGCAGATAACTTATTTATTTCAAAATGCGCATAGTTTCAAACATTTTCATTCAATTTAGGGGTTACTGTGTCTGCTTGTTTATGACCATAAAATCAGATAAGGTTAACTCGAAGCGGTGTTGCATCGGATATACAGACTTGTGCCTGCAATCTGTACATGTGCTTCGTTCTTACCCGTTAGATTCGTGTTGCGCGCCAGTAGACTCGCGTTGCATGCGAGTAGAGTCGCGTTGCGCGCCAATAGATTCGTGTAAAGTCGTTCAGATTTTCACGGTAGGACTTAGTCCCCTATTGAGCAAGTGAGCGACAAAAAAGAGGGATCTGGAACCGACTGAATGAAAATTTATACTGAAGTAATCTTTTTTTTCATCGCGTGGGGACCCCAGCCTTCGATGTTTCTGGCAGGAGTCTTTATAGCCTTCATGTTGTTCTACATAATCAGTCCATTACTCTTCAACACTCAGTGGTGCTGTGGTCACAAAGGAAAAGAATATAGTAAGTGCGGTTTCGAGTTTGATTCCTAAAACAGAAAAAAGCCTGACAACAGGAACACAGTGAAATGATTTTATTAATTTGAGGGTTGATTTTGTTAGACCATGGGCTTTCTTTTAAAAAGCTAAGAAGAAAAAAAACGCTAACCGCCTACAGGGTTATAACTATGCCCTCTTTAGTTAATGAACCATTTGTATGTCAACTTAATGAACAGGAAGGGGGGGGGGGGAGGTGAAGTCACTCTAAAATCCTGACCCTGTTTATAGGGGCTAAAGGAGCGATACGTATACCCTGTTTAAAATTTCGGGCATCAAAAGCATACCCTGTTTATGCGAATTAACACTGCTATCAGTAAAAACGTTGAGTAAAAACTCAAATATCGTTGAGTTTTGAGAATACGAGAACTGTTAGCATGTTTTAATAATAATATAATAAAAGTAGTAAACTTTATTGATCTTGAGATAAAAGCACATGTCGTAAGTTAAAATGTGAAATATCAAAACTATAGCCGGAAAGACATTATTGTATGTTATAAAATGTTGTGCGATACTTAAAAAATATATATTTAAAATTTATTCTTAGAGTTCAATCTATTTCTAAATACTATTAAATACAATTTTGTAACCTTACCAGTCCGTGTCCTGGCCAGTCTTGCTGTTGGGTTGTTTGGCGGTATCCTTGGCTGCCGGCTGTATCGTCTGGGAGTGTTCACGATTGGACAATGCCTTGGATTGGTACTGTTTCACAGACAACCTTAATTATGAGTTCATAAGTTCTCCCGAGGAGGGGGAGGGGGGGGACGGGGTCACACTAAAATCCTGACCCTGTTTATAGAGGCTAACGGAGCGTAAACCCTGTTTAAAATATCGGGCATTAAGAGTATACCCTGCTTATGATAAAATGGTCGAAAAAGTATACCCGGAAGAGCGGCATGTCCCCATATATGAAGTACCCCCTCGTCCCCGCGTTTCACTCTTAGCATTTTAGTCCAGCTGTCTGAACTAACCATTCAAGCAGAGTAGATAATGAGCAATAATTTGTCGTTCCTAAAATCTTATCAGCTAGAACATCGAGTTTTCGTTTACTGTTTGGGTTGACACATGTGGAGTTTAATTCGAACCTATAGATAAAAAAATGTGATACAATCGTGCTTGCTCATTGATTGGTAGAAGAAACTGACGCAGAAAAAGTGGCAATAATTTAAGGACAAATACGGCAAAAGCTTTTTCCCCTACAATCACATCTTGAGTATCTATGGACAAGTTTAAAAGTATGAAAGTTATATCTATTTCCTTATTGAAAATAAGATCTCGCTTTCCAATCTGTTTTGCCGTAAGGCCAAATAAAATAGATACCCGGCTTCTGGTTAGAATTTTTCTAAAAACTAAACTAAGCATGCGGGCTTTTTAAGGAGAGTTACCAGCTACAGTGCGATTTTCGCACAGACACGTGAGCAACAACAGTATTATACTCATCAGGTAGTTGCTCGGCCTTGCTTGTCTAAATTGCCTGAAGATTACTCACAATATACATCCAGCAAACGTAAAAGTGCCTGGTAAGGAAGATCTGAAACAGTTTTTTAGTAATTTTGCTCCGCTACCGATTCGAAGAACAACAAAAACCATTGTAAAAAAACAAAAGTTACGGTCACACGCGAGTTACCGCCATTTGCATTCGCAAAGAGCGAACTCGCGATGCATGACAGTTATTGTTAAACTACACCGCTGATCATGCTCTTCCGCAAAAGGTTTCCTCAAATCAATGTTGAAATTATATTTTACCTTAATTTTTTTGTTATTTGAAAAATTGATGGGGCGGATTTTTGCAATGCGGACGCTGACGAGAAATCGGGAATTTATTTTGTTTGGCCAAAGCGCCATAGTTCATAAAGAAGATCATTCATAGCATGCTTTGCATTTTGTGATTACCGACCTAAGTCTGTCGTGCCAACTTTTATTATTATTATTTCTTTTTATAGCTTGTAGCTTTGGCAATTCTCAGCACTCCTCTATACCAGTATTTTAAAAGGTGAGCTTGTCCCTCAATTGTATACTACTATGCCTCTGACTTCTCTTGGGAACAAAGCGCCGCAACAACACTCCTCCAACGGACGCGGTTCTAAGAGACCCTCTCAGCATGGTTCATGTCTTTCCGGCAGCCTTCGCCCCAACGTTAACGCTTCTGCGCCAAGTCTGTTTTGGTCGGCCCCTCTTCCCATGTGCATTCCAGTCAAAGGCCTGCTTAGTAACGTTAAAATCACGCTTGCGGAGCGTGTGACCGATCTACCCCCATTTTCTTTTCTTGATCTCGCACTCGATTCCTCCAATTGTTAAAAACTGATCAGTAAGGCTCGAATAGTAATAAGTCTGTTTCTAACCTCGTCTCAATTCTTCTTGTCTCGTCTCATCTTTTTTCACAGCTACACAACTCATCTAGTCTAATCAGATCCAACCTGATCTAAAGTTAACGCAACGTAATGTAACGTCACGTAATGCAATGCAAGGTAACATAAAACGTATAGCGCAATGTCATGCGTTCCAATCCAATCTACCGCCGCCTGGTTAGTCAAGTTGGTAAGGCGCCTGTCTGTCGTGCGGGAGGCCCGGGTTCGATTCCCGGTGCCGGACCAGGAGAAGGTGCTGCCTTTGCTCTAACACCTGCAAGCGGTTAGACCTTCGCGTCTTCTCGGATAAGGACATTAAACCGTAGGTCCGGGTGGCAGATCTCGAAGGGGACCTCGAGTCCTATTGTCTGTTCTCCCGTGACTCCTTGAGTCAAAAATGTCATTAAGTCACCTCTTTGTACCTAACGCTACCTAGTCTTAATCACCTGATCTCAGTTGTTTTGAAAAAATATCTTACAATCTGACAACAGATGTTGGATAGTAGCTTAAAGGATATCTACCTCGCACCTTCGGCACTCAGAAGATATTCTGCTACTATCCACCTAAATCGAAGTAGAATAAGTGTTAACTATTTCAACCTTTCACCGATGAAAGAGCTTGGGTACGAGTTTGCAATGAAGATTGTTAGTTCATCGCTGAAAGGGCCTGGTTACAAAGTTACCTTCATTCTCAATCCTACAAAATGTGTACGGTAAACTGTTGTTTGTTTTCGCTCTGTATCTTTCAGTAATATCGTCTATGGCTGTTTTATGACTGTTGTGTCGCTTATCTTTGGCGCTTTGGCCCAATGCTTTGAGAAACCCTTGGTTGTCATAGCAACAGCGTGCAGTGGTTCGTTCGCAATGCTTTATGGTGAGACATTTTGTTTAGGGTTTTAGCGACGACTTTCGCTTACCTGGGACCCAGGCCCTAATTGCATGCATGCTAAAAAATTGAGTGCATGTTTACAATTACAGTTTTTGTGTTTAACTAGCCATTAATTTTTGAGAACAGCTTTTGCAGGATTAAACAGCTGAGTAGTTTGGAACAAGTCGGGTAAAGTGTCTTGCTCAATGACACAACACAGTGGTCTGAGCGGGGCTCGAATTCGCGACCCTAGGGTTACGAGTCGAACACGCTAACCGCTCGGCCACTGCGCCGCCGACAGTACCTTGCACTGGTTACTAAAATCCATTAGTTAGTCCAAAACAACACCACTCTTAACTGGGATCTGAAATGACTCACCAGATGCGTAAAAACTGAAGTGAAATGAATTCAGTGTTTATTTATATAGCTTTTATAGTGAAAAGCTTTTCACCCCCTCTAACCTAAGGCTAAGCACTGTTTGTTGTTTTACAGGTGTTGATCATTTCATTAAGACAAGTTTTTCAATAACGATGGAAAGTTTCCTACTAAGGGTGAAAAATATTGTGTTCGACGAGTTTAAGTCCAAATACTCTAACTGGACTTATCGCGTCAAGGCGCCTCACAACTTGGCCGTACATTTCACCTCAGACGGTAAGTACGATGAAAGAATTCTTGACTCTCATCAAGATTGAGTTATTTTCTCTCTTTTATACCTGAGTCACCAATGTTTATTACACTAGATTCTAGAGTGAGGAGAACGAGTGCCTGTTAGGGCAACCTAAAGGTTCAACTGCATGAACGAGCTTGCAATCTCTTAAAAATTACCGCAGATTTCCAAGGAAATACTTTTTGCGGACTTTCGTTCAAAGTATGTCGGCATTAAACTTAGTGCGCTTCCTCTTTCTACCATCCTTCTCGTGCTGTTCTCGGATTAGGTGCTTAATTTGTGATCTATACGATTTCGTGAAAAAAAATTGCTCAGAATACGCACTAGTTCCCCATCCAGCCATTTGTCAATCGTTCTTGTTGCTCGTTAGTTTGTTCATTCATTCATTCATTCTTTCGTTCATTTATTCATTCCTCCTTTCATTTACGTGTTCGTTCAATCATTTATTCGTTCAACCATTTCATTCATTTATCATCCATTAATTAGTTCATTCGTTCATCCGTTCATTTATTTGTTCGTTCGTTCATTCATTCGTTTGTTCGAATTCGTTCATTCTTTTGTTCATTCCTTCATTCGTTCGTTTGTTCACTCCTTCCCTCATTCGTTCGTTTATTCGTTCCTTCCTTCCTTAGTTCATTCATTCATTCATTCCTTCATTCATTCATTCATTCATTCATTCATTCATTCATTCATTCATTCATTCATTCATTCATTCGTTCATTTATTTGTTCATTTGCTCATTCATTTGTTCAGTCATTCGTTCGTTCATACGAGTATGAGTACATAAAGAATCATTTTGCGTAACCACCATTATAATATATTTTTTCCTTACTTCAACATTTAGCAATACCAATGTTTATCTGCTGGTCTGTGCTTGTGATTGTGGGATCAGTAATACAATACAAGATAACAGCAAGAAATCTCAATGGAGCTTCCTCCTTGTGCCAATTTTTCAACTGTCTAAACTGCTGTGGTTCCCGCCCGCAACCCGATAAATGCTGATGAATATCTAGCGATATGGCAAATCGCTTTTGTAGTACTAGGGTTAGTCGCTGAGTGTTAGTTCCAAACAATTTTGTTTTAAAACAAAGCTCACAGTATGAGGTTGTAATTCCAATAAATCGTCCATTTTAACTACAAAAATGTTCGGACCTTAAACTTTCGGACATGTTTACTCATAGATTTCGGGCGATCAACGATACTTAATACAGAAATTATTCGGGTTGAGTCGACCCTCGGCAACAAGGAGGAGCGGTACATCTTGCGTCTTCAAGATCTAGAGACGACTGTACTGTCACAATTTGTAATAGTGTCACAATTTGTAATATCTGTCGCAATTTGTAATAGCGATTGTAGCAATTTGTAATAGCACACCTGTCGCAATTTGTAATAGCACCTTGTCGCAATTTGTAATAATTTGAGCTGTCGCAATTTATAATAACTTTCTCAAAACAAATGGTTGGCAAAGTCTTCTTGGATAGATGATTGATTTTGTTCCGTATGTGAAGTATGCGTACTTGCAGCGTAAATGACGTCATACGTCATGTGACTAACTAAATTTTTCGATATTTTGTTTTGTATTTCGTTTTAATTTCTGGGCAAGTTGCAGAAACCAGTTTTTTTTATAAGATCGTGCTAAATCGACATTCTGAGGATTTTTACTTTCGCTCGTTTTGTCAAAGTCTATTACTAACAAAATACTTTAACCGGCTCCACTGATGTTTACATCAAATTCGCTTGTATGTGCGCGCTAAAAACTCAAATTTCCTGTGATTTCCACATAACCAAACGGTCATCAGCTGTAAATGTTGGGGTCCTTCTTCAACTGAAGCAGACGGGGTGCCATATGCTAAACTGGATATTTAAAAACCAAAGAAAGTTCATTCGAAAATTGTCTAGTTTGTCATATTTTTCCAGTAATAATGAAATAAAGAATACACTGTTCGTTACGTTATATAGTGAGCGCTTCACAAAAATTGTGAAAACGAGAAGAAACATCAAACTTTGACAACGACCAAAATCATTTAGCGAATATGTTCTAGAGTTTTCAGATTGGTAAAATTCATCTAAAACTTCTATGTGTGGAGGCTGAGATACTTTCTTTAGCTGCAGCGGAACACCCTTCCTAGACATATTAATATCCTTCTCTTTCATTCTTTGGTTTCTTGTTGCAAGTGTGTTTCCAATGAAATCCGACGACCGCGCTAAAAGTTTTTTTTTAACTTCGTCTCAGATCTCTGATAGGGCCTTTGCTTCGTCTGTTCTAAAAAACCAATTTCTGAAACAAATATCATCCTATAAGCCAACTCCTTAAACAATGCTGAGAATTAGAAAAATATTGAATTTTTTCGGATAGCTACATATCTCAAACCAGGCGCGCGCCGCCCATTAAGTTGCATCATAATTCGCTTTTGCTTGAAAAGGCAGAAAACTATATTCCGTACAAACCACAGTGTTGTAGAGTTGTTTTGCTGACAATTAACAAATCATTTCCATTATTGCTAAAAGGTATGTATGAACTTCTTTTTCTGTTTACATACAAGCTAGTTTTGATTGTAAAAGCGAAGCTTTATATGGTGCCACACTTTATAAGTAGCTCAAACACTTTTGTAACATGTATACATTTTTAATATTTTACGACGCAAATTAGCTTTGACCATTAGTTTTGCTGTTTGCAAAGCATTCGTTACGTTCACCAAAATAAGCGGCAAGAGATATTTTCGTTGATGTGGAAACGCTCGGTAAAGTTGCAGGATCAGTTTTTAATTTTTTATGAAAAGCTAGCTTTCGTTTAAGAAACCTTAGACTTAAATATTTGATTCATCCATTTCAAACTAGCTACATAAGCCGCCATACTAGAGGTCCAGTGAGTTGAACAAAATATTTTTGCTTTTTATCTCTCCTTTTTTAACGAGGTAAAAGAGAAAAATCTAGAAAACAATCGATGAAGTTTGCGCACTGTGTTTACACCGGCAGCTATGAAACCATTGTTTTGCACGTATGGGATATATGTGGTAAACTAAACCAAAGTTTTCTGTAAAATCAGTTCTTTTTAAATTTTATTGTTCCTCAATCCGTTATAATTTTCTTCTTCTATTGGATATTGTTGAAAATAACGTCAAAAGTAAGTTTTGGATCTAAAATGACTCTAATAATAATAATGATAAAAACAATATTAAAATTAGTAATAATAATAATAATAATAATAACAATATTGATAATAATAAAAATATTATTAGTAATTAATAATAATTTTTTTTATTATATAATCAAATACAACTCATTTACAATGTTGATCTAAAAGCGCTAAAATATTTCGACTTAATCCGTTAAA
>JAOBAT010099857.1:0-39346 GCA_026413305.1 Hydrozoanthus tunicans
CATATTTTCTTGCAGCCCCTCACTTTGGGTTGAACAAAGTGGCATGGCCCCCTCCCCATTTGCACCAGCCCACCCCCCTATCCACCTAATAAATGACCGATCCCTTATTAATATATATTTATTATGTGGCTTCTGCTCTAGATCAGTAAAATAGAACATCTTAGAGGTTATATCTTTGTGTGTTTGTGTTGACAAGAAATCAGCCCTATAACACACCAGTCCTGGCATGCTGGATTTGGTTAATGGCCCTAGAAATTTGACTTGCTATATGTAATGATTGTTTTTATAAGCCAAGGTAAATTCCAACTTTCACCAATTTTAATTGGCAGAGTAAAAACTACTATAGAGGCTTTGCATGGTCTTATCACTAGGAAACGCTTTAGAAAATATTTGGAGTTTTGACAGTTCTGTTGCTATATTCATCAATGTCTTTTTAAGGTACTGCAGCCAATACCTTGTTTTAGGCAACTACATGCATGCTCAAAAATTAATTTTTGCTTAGATTGATGAGGTACTGTTTGCTTACATAATCTTTCAGGAAAGTTAGAGTATGATGCTCTGAATCTAGACAGTTGCTTAATTTAAAATGAATTTTAAGGGTTTATGTTTAAAGGACTTAAAAAATTTATTCTTTGCAAGATATTCTAAGAAGAAGTAAGAGGCGGCCATGACAGTGGGCAGCTTCAGGAGGCTGCCAATGTGCACTGTCAAGGCTGCCTTTAAAAGCTTACTAGATTTTAGAAAACTTGCAAAGTCAATAAAATGCTTTGTGGTTTTCTTGTCTGATAATTACCCTTTAAAATAATATGTTTCTTAGATAAAACCATGAAATTTGCTAATATCTTACAAAATATTAACCAAAATCTAAATTATGCAAATTAGCAGGATTATTTTTTGTATATTGCATCAAATCCATGCGAAAATTGTTTTCAGCATGCAGTTGCTAAAAATGAGGTATTGGCAGTAGTCCCTTCAAAGAAAAATGTCAAAATGTTAAGCATTTTTATTTAAAAAATGTTTCTGGGTCACGTGATAATGCAAAGCCTCTATTGTCTGTGGCTTGGATATCAATGGATAAATGCAGTAGACTTAATAAGGGAATATTCCTTTTCCTGGAATATTTGTGTTTGTCCGGCAGTAAAGCCTCTCTACTTCTAGCAACTGTAGCCTAAAAACTAAATCCTCTCTTCGGCGACTGTACATGTGGCCCATCAGGTCAGTCTGCTTAAACCCCCAATTCCAAAGTGCTTACCAGGTGAGGGCCTTTATTTATGACTACTCCCCCCTGGATTGAACACCAATCTGTCAAAGGTTAGTCACCAGCAGAAGCTGGTAATTCCAGATCTTGGGTGCCAATTAATTGGGGAAGGGGCAACAATAATGAATTATAGTTAGTTGAAAATGTAATAACCATTATGTGCAATGTTGATAATGTTCTGGTAATAAAGATAATAACGGGTATTATGCTGTAGTATTGCAAAATCTGTGAGTTATAAGCACTTCTCTTATACTGGAGTATTGGATAATATTAGCTGATAACAAAGAGTTTTTGCCCTTCACTCCTCCGTTGTATTCCTCCTCGATATTTTTATTACTATTTAAGGGGGTTTTTTTTATTTTTAAGCTGTGTTTGCAAAATCTTTCATCTTGTAGTCTTTGTTTTAAAAGGAACTATACTCACGAAAGAGAATAAAGAATGTTTAAAATACTCTACAAACAACGTTATTAAGTAAAGTTGGCAATAAACTTAACCTTTATTTTTGATCGAAATTCTTGTTTATATATCGTATTTGTACGATAACCCTAGCCTTGATCTATGAGGTTTTACACTTGTATTTGACTGACCAAAACACTTTAAGCTTTTCAGACATGTTTCGACACCTCTAGTGTCAACTTCAAAGCACGAACCAAAAGAATGAATGATTTGTTCAATGACGTTAATGCCAAAATATTTTGCACTAAGCTAATAGATAAATGAGCTTTTTGTGAGCTTCCTCAAAACGGTTTCGGCATACAGTCCTATTACATGGCCATGCGTGTTTCAATCTGTTTTATGCTAACCGTTCATGTCTCAGATATTTAAAATTTATTGCCAGCTTCAAGATTCAGAATGTACCACGCATGCAGAAGTCAGAAGAAAATTAAAGCCGATTAGCTTTTTGGGTTGTTTGTGTAAATCTAGCTCTTTCATAACGGTGAAAACTGACTTGATGGTGCTTCATCATATCGCACCTCTGGTGTTTGCTAGTTCGAATAACGAATTAACTGATGAGCTACAACCTTTGAAGATGCGATTAATGCTTTCGATCTCAATTTCAGAGCAATATTCAAATCAGTGACAGACAAACATATTTTGCTTTCGATTTTGCACGGGGATTCCCCACGGCTATGTAACAATCTAGCTATTGTTTTAAGAGCTAGAATTGAATACTAATTCTGGATGACCTGCAGTTGTAGGTAATACTGTACGCTGATTGGTTGATAGTGACATCCATCAAATGGATCTACTGACATCATCCAGACTGCATTATAAGGAAACAAAATACAATTTTCAGGAACAACGCTCCGATTCTGAAAATGATTTCGGTTTCATTACAGGTTTTCAGGTGACGTTAACCATGGCCGCTCCAGTAGAGAAAGTCGAGGCTGATTCTGATATGGCTCTAAAAACAGCAGACGGAATAGCGGTGTCTGGATTGGGAAAGCAAAGGAAAGAAGTGTGTACCAAACAGCCTTCACTGAAGACCGCCGAAGAGGTTTGAGATAGTACCAGTAAATAGACTAATTACTTTGCATATCGGACTCTTCGAACTTCAAATTTTAGTTGCCATTTTAAGCTTCTCGATCTAGAAAACACATCGGGAAATTTTGACGAGCGTAGCATAAAGACAGATGGTGTAATTTCTTGTTGTATCTGTCGTTTTCCCCCTTAGCTAGCACGTGTACAAAGCTTAAGGAAGACTAATATAAAGTTCCTCGATTTTTAATTATATATTAATAAGGTGTATGCGATCGGCTTGGTTCAGTCGAAAGGACTGTGACTGCGAAGCGTGAGGCCCCGGGTTCGATCCCCGGCCTCCTTGTCGAACATTCCTGCTAACTTGACTGTACATGAATGCACATGCACTATGGCAAGTTAGCCGTTTGTCCCAGCCATTAATCTTCATTCAAGAAGGGTAGACTGTATCGGTAAATAAATTGATATTTGGTAGCTAGAACAACGATCAAAAGGATCTGTGATATTTAGTTTGAGGCCCGTTGGAAGAAGTGTCTAGTTCAGTATAAGCCTTAACCTTTCTGTTTTCGACCCGATTGCCATGTGACTACATGTTGGATTGTGGTTAGATTCTGGAAGTTCCAGGGAGCTACCTATTAGATAGATCGATTGTGATTACCGCATTAGTAATATCAGTTGCCGTTTGTGGTTTCTGAAATGGTTTTATTTCAAAAATTTGTTTCCGGATCTACTGAGCATTTCAGACACGAAATATGAATTTGTCGAATAGCAAATGAGATTAGCTGACAGCCTTTAACATCTGGGCTCTGAATGGGCTGTAAGATCGACTGTAATGTGCTTGCGGAAATTGGTTGTCTCGTAACTAAGCGTGCATCTAACAAAAGGAATCAACATAGATTTGAAACAGTTCGGCGTAAATTTGTTTTTCTGGGGATAGTTTTACAGCACAATAAGTTATACAAATTAGTAATAGATATAAAAATAAGAAAATGGTGGATATATGCGCGCTGCAGGAAACCCACAGTATTTAGGCTACCGTAAGAATATATAAATAGTGAATGAGTTGTAAACAAAGATAAATATTATAAAACAAGACTTTTTAAACAAACCACAAGAAAAATGCCGAGAATACTAAGGCCGTATACATTAAGCAGGCATAACCGCTTTCATGATCCCGAGTAATAGGAGCCGTGGACTGCAGCTGCTTCAAACCTATTGGGCCTCGTCATCACGGAACAGCTAACGAATATATTAATATGAATTAAGTCAAGTGTAAACGCAGTACATGTGCTTTTGATCCTTTCAGGCTCGCCCAATAAGTGTTGTGTTTAAACCCAAAGTCACTACTGAATTTCAATCGTTTGTTTGATTTATTTTAGCCAACGAGGGAATAGTATTTTACAAAAGTAGGCCACAACTTGCAGAAATGATATAGTTATTTTTTACTTTTTTTGCCTTGGTAAAGATTTACTCTGTTTTAGCCAGATAGCTTCAAGTGACGTTTAATTGACAAAGTTTTGGAAGTTTTCCGTTTTCTCGAATTTTTTCTACTTGAAGAAAAAATTTAAGACAGACTGTTTTAAAAATAAAATTATACCCCCCCCCGATTTGAACATAACGAGGTTTTAGTGCAAAGTTTCTCTTCGAAACCCTGCAAGATTGTGATGAGTGGGGAAAATTCGTGTGACTCAGATATCACGCACCGTGAGGTAAACTTTCTTGGGGGAGGAGGAGTTGGTAGAAGTTTTTACCAAGTTCTCGGTCTTAGCGAACTTTATTTTTTATATGAGCTTTGAAGAAGGCAGCGTGGCTGAGTGGTTAGTGTGCCGGATTTGCTTGCAGTTGTCCCGGGTTCAAACCCCACTCAGACTACTGACCAGATTTGGCTTCGGTGATCCCAGAGTCAAATTCACCACGCTTGTAAATAGCCAACTGGTCTTCCTCCATCTTACCAATTGGGATTTTTAACTGTAGCGACGAGATTTTTAACGTGTCCCCAATTATGACACGAAAATAAACCGTTTGTTTTACTTCACGTGTTTTTTCAATTAATTTTAATGATACCTGTTGATTCTACTAGCTTTGTTGTGATCTGTAGCTGCTCAAAACCTTAGAACCATGATGTTTGTAAATGGATTTTCCCGGAACCGCGAAAGCAACTTTAGTGCTACTAATTTTATGGTCAGTTTTTAAGGCTGATTGTCCAATTTTCAACAAAAGAGACAAGCTGTCTTGTTGGAGCCTGCATGTTTATATTTGAGCAAATTCGTATTTAATGTTTCTTTTTATCCAGGAAAATTCACTCAACTTGCCTGTACATTCCGTTTGTCTTTGAAATTTGTACTACCCTTAGATCCAAAGCTTATCCATGAGACGTAATCATTATCAAAGTGTGACCGGAGCTTTTCCGTACTAGATTGTTAACAATATTGTCCTTTTTTACAGCACTAGAGTCACCATGCAAAGAATAAAGGAAAGTCTCGGCGCGCTCGGCTGGATGGGAAGAATGGCCATGGCTAGTGGCCGATATCAAGAAGCCATTTTGCAGTTCACAGAGGGACTGGAGAAAGTTCCCCGTGCATTACCAGAGCTTGCAGCGGCGTTCTTGATGGATCGAGCTGATTGTTTCTGGATGTTGCGTCATTATAAAGAATCATTGCACGACATGCGTCAAGCGGCCCAACATGGTCTTCTTCGTATCGATGCCGAGGAAGCACAGGTAAAGAAACGTGGAGTATATCACTGTTATTTAAGCACAATAACAGTAGTTATAGTAACAATACAATAACAACAATAATAGTTAATAGTAACAACAATAATAATGATATTAATAAGAGAAATACTAATGATATTAATAATAAGAAAGTAATAACAATAAAAGTAGTATAGTAATAACAATGATGGCAAGGGTACCTACCAAAACTTGTTTACCGAGTGGCGAGTATGCATCAGCGCTGCCAGTCTCCCTAGGGGGGCCTGTGCATTACTGATAGTACAAATACAGAGGGAAAATTACATGTATAAAGAAAAAATCACAAGCGTATATTTTAAGTATAATATAAAAAGTTATCAATAAATTATAGAGAGAAGATATTAACCAACAATGAGGTCTTTTATGTTGGAAAATAATCACTAAGAAGTTTACAAAATAAGGAAGCGAAGTTTTAATACAGCGGTATAAAGAAGAAAGTTTGTAATGTCCGGAGGCGATACAAAACAATTCTACACTCTCAGCAGCCAATCAAGTTTCAGGATATTCTTTGAAGATATCTTAGGAGAATAGGCTGAAAATCTACAAATATAGATGTTTCTTTTTCTTGTAATGTTTAGATTCATGTGCTTAACAGTTTTACCTCCTTGTTGCCAATTACAAATTCCTTCCGAAAATGTACGTTCGGTTTTCTTCCATATCTGCTTTTTTACTGTATTCACATTTTGTATTTTTTCTTGTACGTTTGGTCCGAAGTTTGAATCTTGCCTTTATAATTAGATTATCTGTTTTTACCTTGGTATTTTTTACTAGGGACCAGCGTTGTACGTTGGAGGGTTTGGCGCTTATCTAGTTAATTCGTTAACGAATGAATGTTTGATTCTTCTGTAAAACCGAATGAAAGTTTTATCTTTGCAGGTGTTGATTTAACACTTTTTTATTTCATCTACGTAGGATCGAGCTCTGAGATGGTTTGAGCGCGGAAGAGAATTTCTGGAAAAATATTTTTATATCGAAGCGGAGCAATGCTTGACGTTTGCACTTTGTTTCAACATTCCTGCTTTGCTTCAAGCTGAAATTCTATCGCGCAGAGCAGCAGCGCTCCACTTCATGGAAAACCAAGTTGACTCCTTGAGAGACATTCAGCAGTGCACAGCGTTTAATAGAGAATTGGCGAAGGCAAGTGATCTATGCATGTTTAGATTTCTTTAGCTGTGAGTAGATACTCGTGTAACTTAAAACTAGTCCGTCAGTCAGAGCAACAATAAAAAAGCAACTTTCTTGAGAAGGGATACACGCTGCCCCCCTCCCCCCTCTCCCTCCTTCCCTTCCGCCTACCCTACAGTTCTTCCTCTCGGGTAGCTATCAGAGAAGCACCAAAACTACAGGAATATGAGCTGAGACACTGGAACTGTAACCAACCGTCAGCAACACTTTATGACCACACCAATATGTCTAAACATATGCCCTCTCAACAGGCTGCTGCAAATCACTGGAAAGATGCAGGAATTATGGCCTTCAAGCGGCACGATTTTCGACGAGCTGTGAAACAACTCAATTTGGCTCAAAATTTTCTTCCCTCAGCCAATGCGGAGTTCAAGCGATCAGTTTTAAGCCACTTGGCAAGCGCGTTTTACAAGCTGGAAGACTATAAGAAATCGATCGAGGCAGGAAAAAAGAGCCGTGAATTTGGACTCATTAAAAAGAAGGTAAGACACAATTCTTTCCAAGCCGGCCAATACAGGTATTATAACCTTTCCTAACTCACAGTTGCAGCAGTGGCGAACCGTTTCCGATGTTAAATATTTTCTAGAGCTAAGTGGCTCTATAGGTTTCCGTATAGTTAAGCAGCTAAGAGTCATCGACAGGACACTAATCCATCGCAGCGAAAAAAATAAAAGTACAACATCTGGAATAACGACGGTCAGATCGTTTTTTCTAGCTTAGGTCCTTACAGTCATTTTCAGTGTTGAAAGCAATAATTTCTCTTTGATCAAAGGTTTTTTCAGCCAGTCTGAAATTTCCGAATGACGTCGTGAAATCGCGCTCACATGAATGGTTCCAACTAAAATTAGATGGCTTTATCTAACATATGTATATCAATTTATACTTACTTATCAGAAGGAAGCTGGGACAGTTTATCGAAAAACTCGTTTTAAAATCTTTTAGTTCGGTAAAGTGTTCAAATAAATACGTGCTTTGATTTGAAACGATAAACGTTAAAGGAAATCGAAAATTCTACTTTTCCTTACATACAAAAATGGAGTTTTTATGCTTTGAGAAACAAAACTGTACGTACATACCTCGCCGCCGCCCTTGTGGAACAACAAGAAATAATTGTGCATGAAGTCACACGTTTGAAGATCAGGATTTATTAGCGCGCCGTAAACCATGAAAGTCGGCCTATGTTAGAATCTCTTTCTTGCAGGATGAAGCTGAAAGATGGAAAGAAAGAGGGAACCAACTCTACAAAGCCAAAAAGTACCAGTTGTCGATTGAATGCTACACCTTGTGTCTTCACTTTACTCCCAGAGCCGAGTCCGATTTACTCGCTGCCTGTTACTCTAACCGGTCGATCGCGTATCTCAAGGAGAAAGATTTCAATTCAGCGCTAAAAGATGCACAAAATTGTGTAAAAATCAAGCCAAACTGGTCAAAGGTGAGGCAGATAGGTACCAACGCAGTAGGAACGGGGAGAGGGGGGAGAGGTCTAACTACCTCCTCGATCATGCGATTTCTTTTTTGACAGATGACGGTCAACTAGCTACAGTAGAGTTGATAGTTGACTCAACTTGAGAACATTTTAGTTGTGACTGCAATAATAAAGTAAGTAGCTTGATGAAAAACGTTTGATGTTTACCTTGAGTTTGCAACAGCACAGTCATTTAGTGCAGTTTGGTCGGAAATTATGCTCGTTAGTTCGAGCCGATTCGGCGCTACGAGCCCGTTTGATTTGAAGCAACATTTATGATTTTATAAAAAAAATGTTGTCCATCCAGCTCAGCTATCACTGTTCATCGTACAGGGTCATTACCGCGTTGGCTCAAGCTTGATGGCGTTGGATCTGCACAAAGAAGCCCTCGCTGCCTTCACCTCTGCGCTTGCACTAACTGCGGAGGAGGACGCGTCAGACACATTCTCACAGATTCTTATCTTGGCCCTGAAAGTGGAAGGTAATTCTACACAATCTAACGACTAACACTTTGCAACCAGCCGGATCTAAAAACTTTCTTCAACGACTTTCAATGAAAGATTAACTATTGAATCGTCACGTTTAGCTGCCGCGTAGTGATCTAGTTCTTAGAGAATTGGTTTTTAAAGATGTTTTACTTGGAACAGCAAACCCTCGCACAGCCTGTTGGTTTTGACTTTGACGGTTTCAAAACTTCTCAAGTACTAAAACTCTGCATATTAGTTGCTGATCATTGGAGAGATAATCAAGACTCGGTAAAACGAAAGTTGACAGCTTGCATGATTTGGATAATTTTATTAGCTTTACTGTAGTTGGTAGGTCATTCGGGTTTTAATCTCTAATAACAGAGGTACAAGCATTTCACTGTAACTCAACCTTATCAACAACTTCAGAAAAAAGCTATAAGTTTCGGCTCTTGAACTTCGAGCCCTCAAAAACCCTAAACTGTTTCTGAAAAATTGTTAAGTTTTTCTGGCTATTACTTTATATATATATATCTATTCCGGTTGCTTAGAGTAACATAACACTACTTAACAAAGGTTAAGTTTAGGGTTTCGTTAAGGGAACTGAAATCTCCCTTTAACCCCTCCACCCTCAGTTTTGTAGGTAGCAGCCTTTTAGCACATTTCAAAGAATTTTGCTTTTTATCTACAGTAATTAGTTTGTTTGACCAATTCTCACTTTGGTTATGTAAGGGAAGATGTTTATACTGGCTGGGACTGAAAGGGTTAGCACAGAACCTGAGGACTCACTCAGTGGCTGCAGCTAAAATCTACATATGCATGGCGATTTTTGCATAACACTTTGCCGGAAAGTTATGAGCATATAAGGGCTAACCTTAAAACGCCCTGTATGTTTGGAAAAATTTAATTATTTCTTTAAAAAAACGTTTTTTCATTTCTTTAGAACAAACAGAGTCAGTAACCATTGCCGTGCCACAAACTCTTGTTCAAAAGTTTGTTGATGATGCGATTAGGAAGAAGGACTGGATGAGACTGAGTGTTTTGTTCATGGGAGGAGGCACTGACAAAAAATACTGGAGAGGGAAGGGTGGGTTTGCCAGTGGATGTGACGCTTCCCAAGTTCCCATCGATGACGTTATAAGATCGCACATCAAGAAAACTGCAAAGACAGCTTTCATCGAAATACTTCTAAAGAATGGGGCTTCCGTCAAGGGTTTGCCCGACTGTTTGAAATCTCCGTTAAAAGTAGCTCGTGAGACCGAGCAGTATGATATCATGAGACTTTTGTATCAGGAAGGCGCAGAGGATGTTGAACTTGCCGTAACTAAGGTACGCGCGTGAACAAGTTGTGTGTGCCTATTTCTGTTTAATCGTAAGCATTCTCTTCTCATTGGCTATAAAGATCCTTATAACGTAAAAGGCAAAATAACCTCGAGATGATTCGATAACAGCGGAAGCATTTTTTTCTTAATTCAGGACAAAATTACTCAGTGCTGGTTGCATTGGTCGCTGGTATATTTAAGGAAAATTTTCCGAAAGTTTCCGATTACCTCTGATGATTCTCCGATTTTTAAAAAAAACTCTTAAAATGCCTTAGAAACGATTTAAAACCTCTTCCGAAGATTTCCGAACGTTTTCAGAGATAGCAAAGATTTTATTACATTTCCAGCAATTTTCGAAGGAACTCGGGATAAATGAGTTAAGTTATGCAACGTTTTTTCGTGGGATGTCGCGGGGAATAAAGAATTTGCCCTCGATGTAGTAAACACGTAATCCCCTGGTTCCTCGTAAGATTTATGATTGATATCACTTGTGTTTTCAATTTTTTCCAAATTGTCCGAGTCGCTTTTTAGAAAAGATTGAAAAAACTCGTGAAATTAATCCTTAATTTTTACTCGGCCCCATGATTACCTATACCTAACAGGGCCCGGGCTTTAACTGAGCAAAGAGGGGAGACGATGAACTTTCCCCAACTTAGATGTTAAACCTAAATTGCCCCATCTCTCAAACCAGCAGTTGAAACAGTAGTTTGTTAGTAAATAAATAAATAAGAAGTAATCAATGGTTTATTGAAGATATGAAATTGCACAACAAGTTAAACACTTAGCTTTATATCTTACATAACTTACGTTTGAATATCGTATGCATTTTTGTTAAGAATTTAAAATAGAAAAAAGGTCTAGAAATGGGAAAGTTTATCATTGTTGCGCAGATGCGGGTTATTCGCAGAAGCTCTGGTCCGAGGGATGAGTGAGGCAAGCTTACTGTTCCCATTAAGTTCAAATGACAGCCATTAAACTCCTTTTTTGGTTTTTAGCCTTTTAGAGTTGGGGTGAAGTTCTAAAAATAACCGGCTCGTGGCAGCTTAAACTTTTCAAACTCTGTTGCTTGTAAAAGAAACTGCCGGCACAAAGGGATGTATAAGTAACCGTTTGGTTTGACAGTCGCTGCAGATAGGTATGAATAACTTTGGTAGCATCGTCAACAAGTGTAGTATTTTTTATCACAAGTCTTTTCTCTACTGCCGACAGCAAAAACTGCAGATGTTTAAGAAGGAGGGAATCGCGTATCAACGGAGAAGTGACCACAAGAACGCCATCCGAGTCTTCAAGAAGACGTTAGAAATGCAAGGCCTTCCTGGACTTTATGGTTTCGATGATCGCTGCGAGATTGCTGGTTACATGGCAGACTCTTATTTCCATCTTGGTGAATTCGAACTGTGTCGGAAAACTGGTTCAGCAATGTGGGATATGAAACCTACAAAATCACAGGTGATGAATTAACTTTGCGAGTCATTGGACTCCTAGCATTGGACTCACAAAGAAGCTACATGTAAATGAGATGACCCTGATACAATTCGAGTATTTGATGTATTTTAACGGATTTTGAAATTGTTTCATGCCCTGTTGTTGCAATGTAAAAGCGTCGTAGCAAGAAATTTCACATCTGCTGTGTGCTGACAAAGGTGTAGAGGACGAATGACCCATCTCAATAGCCGATAAGAATACACAATTTTACTAATCCCAGCTTTTAGTCATTCCAGCCCTTTATGAGGGACAAGAAGTCTCAAATTTGTTGAATGTGGCCGAGCAACGCTAGTGTGACCTCACAAAAGAAGAGGGACGAGTAAGGGTTGGCATTAGTAAATGATATATTCTTATCGTATAAGCCGTACAGGGCGTAACGGTTTCTTCTTCAACTTCTTCGTAGGAATTAGCAGAACGGTGGAAAGAGAGGGGCAACGAGTTGATAAAGAAAAGAGGAGAAATCGGGAACACTAAAATGGCATCGGAATTCTACACCATCGCAATGAAGTACACCGACGGGACAAACATTGATACCATGGCAATACTTCTAAGCAACCGGAGCCTCTCTCACTTGTACGGGAAGTGTTACCTGGCTGCACTCACTGATGCTGAAAACTGTGTCAAACTCAAACCTGATTGGTTCAGGGTAAACAAAATGTGTCCGCTTTTTTTTTTCTTTTTTTTTGCTGTTTCTGTTGCAAATAGGGAGCTTTAGCAACGAGAACGACAACGTCCGGCGACGACGGTTTACAAAACACACACTTCTTGCTTGCCCGTTCCAATCACGTACAGCAAGTTTGCTTTCTCTTTTGTCTTAGTTTTGCTTTGTGAATAGAAAATGATGAAGATGTTATTCTTAAAGGTGGATAAAGAATGGCAAAGTTATATGTAGGTTGTTCTCGTAGTCGTAGAAAACTTTCGATTTAAGCTTTTCATGTTGTAATTTTAAAGACAACGATGTGCATGTGGCCCGGGCGGTGCATTCCAACGTGCAGTTATTGTCGTCGACGATGGCGTCGTCTTTGCTTAAGCTCCCTAATAATAAAGATGGGTAAGCTAAAAATTTTCGGCCTAAGAACACAATCACAAGATAATCTTAACTTTTATTGATAAATCATATTAAAACTCAATTGGAAATCCAATTGTGTCGCTCTAAAAGGTTAAAGTCCTTCGATCATTAAAAAGAACTTAGAAAATGTTGTTTCTATTGTAAGTATGCGTTGTACCCTGGCGTTTCTAATTTCTCTAACCGGCTTTTTTTTATATTTTTCCCTGCAGGGCCATTTCCGAATCGGATCTGCCTACAATGGCTTAAGACGACACAAAGAAGCTCTCGCAGCGTTGTGTACGAGTTTTGTTGGGGCGAAACGCGATGGTGAACGCGAATTAGTAGCAAGAGAAATTGTTTCAACCGCCATGCAAGTACCAGGTCATTTTTCTGTTCTTTCTTATATTCATTACTTTTATTATTTCTCTTAAAAGTTGTTAACGAAGTGTTACCCGCTAAGGAGTAAGCCCTTTTTGCCCCAGCTGTGTTTAGCCAATATTAACTTCTCGTTACATTACATGTACAAAGTAAATAAGGATTGATCAAACAATGTGAAATGTTGAATATGAAAAGGGAAATTCTTCTAAACTGACTACAAGCAAAATATGAAACCAGGTTGGGAGAATTTACATTTGTTGGTTTGGGCCTGTTAAAGTAATCCTTGTTGACGAATTGAAATGTATTTTTTTTCATAAGAACAATATTCATTTTATCGAGATATAGGTCTTGAAATAAAATGAGGTGTACTTAAACGTTTTTATCTTACAACAGGCACAACAATAGCTGTTTCTTTCTGATTACTTTCTTAGTAGCAGGAATACAGCAAAGATTCATTACAAGAACGTTGTATCAAACTCTTAATAAAAGATTTAAGTGTTCACTCTGAACAAGAGTAAATTGTGTGATTTAAGTGACGAACTGTTAAAGAAGACTTTGTTCTCAATAGAGGGAACATCGCTCATCACCTGTGACATTGCTCCTGATGTTTTGAATAAGATTCTCAAGGAAGCTGTTGCTAATCGGGAATGGGACAAAGTAAGGTTTCTTTTCCTCGGTGATGCTGAACAGCGGCTACCCGCAAGAGTGGTACCCCTGGGGCGGGCTTGTGATGGTAGTATTGTCCCCATTGAGCTTCTGCTGCAGTCAACCGTAGCCAATAAACAAGCGCTTGTAAGAGTTCTTCATGGAAAAGGAGCACGGATCAATGGACGGCCCGGATGTAACAAACCTCCTTTAGCTGTGGCAACCGAAGCAAAAGATTATGTCATGGCCGCGACACTACTGAGGCTTGGTGCAGACTCATCCAGTATTGTTACAGAACACAATCGCGAGTTTATCTCAAGAGGAGAGGTAACTAGTTCTAGATCTTTGATAAATGCTTAATCTGGGTTAGAAATAGAAAAGCAAACAGTAAAGCTTCCCGTTACCAGAATTCATGCTAACTGAAAATGTAAGAATATCATCACTGTTGTTGCTTATTTAACTTCAATAATACTTTTTCTTTTTTCTTCTTCAGTTAAGTTTAATGTGATTGTTGTTAATATTGTTACTACCGCAAAATATAAAACCACCGTTTAAAAACAGTCAAGACACTATCATGGTATGGCAGCATTTACTGCCATCATCAGAACGCCAGTGAATACTGATCCAAGAGTTGTTAGACACATGAATCTTACAATAGAATATTGAATACATAATGAGCTTATAAATATAGAATAAAAGAGAATGGAATAGCCAAGATAATGAAGTAGTATTAAGTAAATGCAGAACCGAAGAACTATTTAACGTGGAAGGCTTAGTAACTTAACTTGTCTTCTTAGGATTAAAGTAAGACTTTCAAACGAAGCTTCTTTTTTGTATCTTTGTATCTTAAAAATAATTTAACAACAATTGTTGATAATGATATTGTTGGTATTTTTATGTTTGTTTATATTATCATTCCCGCAGAAAGAAGCCCGTTATTGGTCCGTGTTGGGTGGTAGCTTACTAAGACAGGGTCGAGAGCACAGAAATGCCATTGTTTACCTGAAAATTGCCTTGGAACTGTCAGACCCTGAAACTGACAGGCAAATCCGTTACGACGCAAATTTCAACCTAGCAGATGTGTACTTCGAGCTTCGACTTTATGATGAATGTCTGGAAGCTGGACAGAAGTGTTTCAAACTGAAACCAGAAAAATCCGAGGTAAAACGATAACTTAAATGCAAGGAGTAGTGTACACGTTGAACTTTGGCGTACATTGTCAAAAAAGTCAATATCACTGCCCAGCTGGTATAGAATACAACGGTTAAAGATGAACTACAAGAACTAAGGTATCTCTTAAACAGAACAGTAAGTATTGGCCCACGGTTTCTCTCTCTTATCTTTTGGTATCTAGATGACACGTGGGGCTCCGCCAGGAGTCTTTTTGTGCAAACTTTACGACTGATTAACTAAAATTTACTGTTTCTAATAAAATGATAAACAGTTTTATAAATGAATGGAGCTTATCTACCTCCTTGGGCTAACAAATCTAGAAGCAAATGCTTTTATTCTTGCTCACATAGATACAGACGTAGTACGGATTACACGATGAAAGGGCATATTGCTGCTTAAACATGAGCTAAGGCTACCAAAGTTTTGCCTCTGGTAGCCAGATGGCAAATTTTAAAAAAAATTATCAAGCCTTGAAAATATATTTTCATTTTCTCGTAACAGGCGGAAGCCCTGAGGTGGTGTTCTCGATGCCATACAGTTCTGGACGAAAAACGATTTCGCTACTGTGTGGAGTTCAGTACCCTAGCCATACAGTATGTACCAGCTCCAGTGTACAAGAGCTTTGTACCTAAAGTGTTCATGAACCGCGCGTACGCCAGGATACAGATGAAGGAACACGCGAAAGCGTTAGACGACTTGAAGACGATTGTCAAGATAGACCCAGACTTTGCGAAAGTAAGTTCCGACTGCGAAAGTTCCTCAGACACTATTTGGTTTATCATTGATTCCTCAGACACAATTTGAATATTAGCTCCTTAGGACTTATTTTCCCTTTTTTACTTATTTTTAACAGCTGCATTTCTCAAAATCAGGTGATCTATAAACCATACAAATTACATTTTACAATAGATTTTACTTAAGGGCAGCAACTCATGCCTATTCTAAATTTGTACCTCGGAAGAATATGTCTTGTACTTAATTCTGTATTAAAAGCTTCTAGGAATTTAATACGTGTCCTAAATTTGTACCTCGGAAGAATATGTCCTGTACTTAATTGTGGATTAGAAGCCTCTTGGACACTCGAACTAAGATGGATGAACGCTGTCATGCAAGGGATCTATTTTGTTTTATTTTCGAATAAAACAACTTCGGTTGTTAGTATATATACATAAAATTATTGCTATAAGTATGCACTTCTCCCAGAGGCAAAATGAAATGATTTTTGTCCAAGTAGATGACCTGGTTTTAAATCCTATTTTCCCCAAGGCCTATGATTACCAAGGAGATTGCTGTGTACAGCTACAGCGTCCCAAGGACGCCATTCAAGCCTATGGAAAGTACCTCGAGAGGATGGGAAGAAGTGAAAGTGATGAAGATGCCAACCGGGTGTTGAGGACAGTCGTCTCAATAGCTGCAGAGTCCGGAGGTAGGTTTGGAACAGCTGGTTTAACTCCAGTGAAATTTACCCCATCAAATGGACCAATTGAATCTACGTTAAATGACTCAAGAAGATCTAGTGTCCACCTGAGAAGTTGATACATTCTATCTATATATTAATCATGCCAAAATCGTATATCTTGCGGCTCCCTAAAACTCTCTAAGTATTCGACATTCTTAACGCTTTAAGTCCCAGTCAGATATTAACATTTGACTTCTGTTTTCGTAACACATACAAAATAAGACATTCGGTAATGAGAAAATGAGAATTGTTCGAATAAAGCGAACTACTGGAAATGATAAGTTAAATTATTCCAAAATTGTACTATGAAAGATATTAGCTCTACCTTGGTGAAATTACAGGTACTAAATGGACTGAAAGCGTTAAACGGTCGAAAGTAATCTGTCGTTCAGTTGGCCGCTTTTGTGTGCAGATGTTGTAAATAATGTATAAAAGTGGTATGAAACTTTGCTCTTTTAAGTAGCAATAATTCGCTAATTTACTTCCCAGATACCGGGTTTTTTTAATTAAGAAATCTTTCGAAAATATAAATCTGTGACATGTAACTTACTTTCAGTATGCCTTACCTTCAACGCGAAAAAATGTGCAGTATTACCATACTAAAATCTTACGAAAGCCGATCGGCACTTAACAAGAGGTATGTCCGACTAAATCTGACTGAATAATTTAATCTCCACAAACGTTGATGAAGATTTTTATCCATGCCCTAGTAAGCCTGTTTTTTATTTCTCAGGGCTTTCCGTGATACTTTAAAGTTTCTATTTGTCCTAGAAAACCTAGTTTATAAAATCTAGTTTATAAAGACTATTGTTTGACCGCTAACCGGACGGCAATTATGCCTTCTCTGCTTAGAAGGCACTGCTGCAATCGCTGTCGACCCACCAAAGCGTATGGTAGTCAGTCTCGTAACAGAAGTCATTCAAAAGAAAGAGTGGAAAAAGCTTCAAGTCTTATTCCTGGGAGGCGGGGGATCGCAGAGACATCCGACTGGGCGTGGAGGACTTGCAACTGGGTATGGTGCGAGTGGTGTTCCGCTGGAAGAAATTGTGTCTGCAGATATACAAAAACAAGAACGCAACCAGCTGGTGTCAGTCCTTGTAGACAGCGGAATATCAGTTAACGGGCTCTCCAAATCATGCAAGCCTCCACTTTTAACCGTTATGGAGCAAGACAACCAACACCTAGTTAATAAACTGTTGGAACATGGAGCAGATCCAGGACTGTCTAACGCTGATTGCGTCACTCCGCTACATTTTGCCTTAACTCTTGGAACTGACAAAGGTATGTTACTAAAAAGGATCAATTGCTCTATCTTGGTATATACTCACCTACTTATGTAGATGCTCATCATCTCTCTTCCTATCTATCTATCTATCCATCCATCCATAAATCCATCCATCCATCCATCATCAGCCATCCAACATGGCGCACAGCAGTGCTAGCCCGTTCGTCCCCCAAAACTCTGAAATTGTATGTCAATATCAACAAGTTAGTTCTTATCTAAAGATAAATAATAAGGTAAATATGCAGAATGAAGAAGAGAACAACGAAGCCCTTCGTGAAAAGCTCTAGCATCAGATTAACACAAACAATGAACTCCGAAATCATATCAATGCGCTGCTTGTGAGGAATAAAGCCCTGGAAGAAGAAAGAGAAAGTCTACTAACAGCGTTAAGAATTTTAAACGAAGAGCCTAAGAAAACGGTCGAGATTCAAGATTGGTCGGAAAATCAAAATCAGAGTTAGTTTACAGTAGTCCAAAAAAAGAGGAAGAAAATCATTCAGTTCTGTTGAGAATCGCGATCCAAATGAGTTCTGGACACTTTGGAAAAAGACATTCCTTGGCATTGTAGACAAACATGCTCCTCGAACAATGAAGGTGCGAAACAAGCCTTCACCTTGGATTACCGCTCAAATTAAACAGCTAATGCATTCCCGATATTACTTAAAAAAGAAAGCAGTGAAATCAAATGAGCCTAAGGATTGGGAAATCTTCAAAAGACAAAAGAATGCTGTCAACAATGAAGTAAAACGCGCAAAGAAAAGTTCTTATAGAACAGAAATTGAAAGAAAGCGTGGTGATTTCAAAGAAACGTGGAAAGTTCTAATTAATCTGATGGATAGAAAATCGAATAGTACCGTGATAAATGAAATTAAGCTCACTCCTTCAGTTACTTTAACCAATCCAAAGGACATTGCTGACCACCTTAATAAACACTTCACTAAAAGTGGCCACAAACTCGCTTCAGATATTCCCGAACCGCCTACAAAAAATCACTTTGAGACTTTTATGACCAGATCTAATTCCAAATTTAAGCTTCAAAAAGTTGAACCGTCTAGAGTTCTGAAGCTACTTTAGCACCACCGATTCAGAAAAAGCGACCGGATTTGATAAAATATCAAACAAATTGATGAAAATTGCTGCTCCACATATTTATCAGTATTGGGAGCCCTATTTAACCTTTCAATCGAAACCAATATATTTCCATCAGAACTTGCGATTGTGAAGGTCTCCCCAATCTTTAAGGCAGGGGATCAAACTGATGATGATAATTATAGGCCAATATCAGTTATTCCTAGTGTTGCACGTGTATTCGAGAAACTAATATATGAGCAAATGTACGGTTATCTGAGGGACAATGGGCTACTTAATCCATTACAGTCTGGTTTTAGAACACTGCACTCAACCGTAACTGCTCTCTTAGATCTAACAAATGAGTGGTGCTTTAATATCGACAGAAAAATGATTAACGGAGTTATTCTGCTAGACCTAAAAAAGGCATTTGACACTGTAAATCATGAAATCTTGCTCAAAAAGCTAGAGTATTTCGGATTTGATCCATCGTTAATTGCCTTTTTCCGGTCATATCTATCAAACCGTCAGCAGCAGTGTAGTGTTAATGGTTCTCTTCTGATTTTCTTAATATTACCTGCGGTGTACCGCAAGGTTCAATCCTAGGTCCATTACTATTATTCATTTCACCATTATTTATGTCAACGACATGGCTAACTGCTTAAAAACTGCACTGCAAGACTTTACGCCGATGACACAAGTTTGAGTGTACCTGGTTCACAGTGTTATTGAGCAACTGATGTATGCAGACCTCAGAAATGTCTCATCATGGCTAACAGCAAACAAGCTAACATTAAATGTGTTAAAGACTGTGTACTTGATTGTTGGATCCAGGCAAAGAATGGCAACAATGGAAGGTGATATAAACCTAAAAGTGAATGAGATAACATTGAATAGGGTTCAATATACCAAATGTCTTGGAGTTCGAATTGACGAAAACCTTACATGGGAAAAATACACAGAGTATTTGATCAAAAAAGTTGTGTGTAACATCAGTGTTTTCCGCAAAGTTTCATCAATTTTGACCCGGGACAATACAATTGCGATCTATAGATCTGTTATAGAACCCTACTTAATCTACTGTTTCCTTGTCTGGGACAGCATCTGTGAAACTCTAACAACAAAACTCCAAAGATTGCAGAATCGGGCTGCTCGTATCATTACGGGCGAGCCTTATTCAGTACGATCTAAGGAGTTACTACAACGATTAGGATGGTCTTCACTATCTGAAACGCCAAGACAGCAGAAGGCCGTTATGATGTACAAAATCGTTAACGGCCTTGCACCTCCTTATATGTTAGATATGTTTTCAAAACGGTATGGCTCTCAAATATATAACCTCCGAAACTCAACATTAAATTTTGAAATACCAAATACGAGAACGGAAGTGTACAAAAATAGTTTTGCGTTTTCGGGTGCCAAAATCAGGAATGCACTTCCGGTTGATCTAAAGAAAGAACCATCCCTTAACGCTTTTAAGAAAAAAATCAAAACTATTAATCTTTGCATCGACAACACTTAACTAGTCACCATTATCAGATGATTACTATAACTTAGTACATTTAGTCCACGTAGTTAAAAGCGTTTAGGTAGATATTGTTAACATTAAATGCTTATGTATTATACACGGCTTTTTGGTAGAACAGATTCTCTGTAAAAATTATTTTACATGTAAATTTGAAAAAACTACCGTGTTTAAATAAAGTGTTACCATTACCATCCATCCATCCCATCCGTCCGTCCGTTCGTCCATCTGTCCGTCCGTTCAACCGTCTGTCCATCCGTCTGTCCATCCGTCCGTCCGTCCTTCTGTCCGTCCTTCCCTAGATAGATGATAGATCTCTTAGTTATCATTGAGGTGTTCCATGTTGTTTTAGAAGAAAAGCAATTGTTTCAAACTTATTTACGTCATGATTCCTCATTAATTCCTGAGAAAAAATGGTTATCTTTATTTAATTGTATTGTTTATACGGCGATATTTTTTTCTTTACAGAGAAATGGGGATATCTATACGCTGTACTTCAGAAATCAAAATTTCCAAAGTCTAAGGACAAGCAAGATAAGAACGGAAACAGCCTGTTTCATCACGCGACTTTTGGTAGAATTAATAAGAAAAAATGTAAGGCTATCAAGATTCTTACGGATAACGGAGTTAATCCACATTTGCGAAACAAACACGGGAAAGTGGCCATTGAGATCCTGGGACATAGTGATGGTAGATTTAAACTGTTGAAAAAAGCAATGGACAGTTACAAACTGTCAGATTCGAAAACACCAATCAAAGATTCTGCCCACGAAACGAATGCCGAAGAGTTGGGAAAACAAGAATATGCTCCAACATCTCCAACAGATTTATTTCAGGAGGACGATTGTGAGAAGGCATGGGTGATAAAGGATATCGATAATCAACCCACTGTTGCGCCAGAGCCAAAACAACTTCCTCCCTCGATGGACAAACGACAAAACCTGCGAGATGAATTGTATCGCAGGATGTTAAACCTGATTGAGCACGTTGATTTCGAAGCAATTTTGCTTGAGCAGCAAGCAGAAAAGTCTGCCCTGCAGCACCAACAGGAAGATTTACAGGAGATAGAGATAGAAGAAGACATGGAAGAAGTCGAGGAGATGATTTCCGAGGCAACACAGGGAGCCAGCAAAGAAACCGTTAGCGAAACACAAGAAGAAGAGAGCATTGACATCGAGTCTCCATTTGAGAATCTCCCCTGGGAAGTTGACTGCACTGATCAAGTATGGAAAGTTATGCAAAGCAAACGTGTCTCAAGCAGAATGAAAAAGAGAATCATCGGAAAGATTCGAATGCTCGCCGAAGGTCGTTGGAACAAAAACCTTTGCAAAAGGTTGGAAGGCACAGCAAAGAGAAAAGATATTTGCTTATATGAAGCTAAGCTGTCGAAAGGTGCCCGTATTTTGTGGGAAAAAACTGTCTCTTTTTCTGACAGGTGCAGTCGGAACCCTGAAATACGAGTGATAGCAAACGAGTCAGAAGGTCGGGTGTATTCTGACATTATTCGAGTGTGGGACATTGCTTTGAGACACGACAGTGTTGAGCATAAGATAGAGAACATAGTCAGATCGCACGATCGAGGAAGAGACTGTATAATCAAGACAAACCTCAAGGGATTCAAAAGTGAGAACATTAAGAAAGATGCTGCAGGAGAGTGTTTCCCAAACTATTATTTTGAGAAGACTGACGACCAAAAGAAGAAAGAGGAAGCCAAAACGGCGTTTCAACGTGAACCAGCACAGAAGCCTACGAAAGAGAAGGAACTTGGTGAGCTCTTTTTTCCTCCGGCAAGCGCTAACGAGCAAGAGTATCATATTCTCAAGTTTTACTCATTCAGCTCTGCCTTGGTTCACACCATTTTGGAGAAAGACACTACAAGAGTAGATTTTCCGTTTAAGGTGACAGAGCGCGAGTATGATATCATTAACTTGTGTCCTACACCACCCTGTCCCATAATCCTCCTTGGTCGTAGTGGGACTGGAAAGACAACGTGTTGCCTGTATCGGCTCTGGAGGGAGTTTGAGACGTACTGGAAAGGAGCCAGTAAGGGCGGTCCTCATATACCAAAATATGTCGCACAAGAATCTTTCCAAATGGGTAACTCGGAAACTCAAGTGACCAGCAACGCTAACATCGAAGACGACGAGACTACAAAAGCATTGTGCGAAGTGCCTTCACTTTGTGATTCATCACAAGAATCTAATTTCCATCCAAGTACAAGCTACCAAGTAGAACCTCAGGCAGCTGAGCACGAATCTGAAGGCTACGAGCATCTCCATCAGCTTTTTGTTACAAAGAATTCTGTTCTCTGCAGTGAAGTGCAAAAGAATTTTCGAGAGTTAAGTCATGCCTGCCCAGATGCCAAAGATCACGTAGAAGAAGAAGACATCCCTTTGCCACCGAGATTTCAGGAAATCCATGACACAGCTTGGCCTTTGTTTATTAATTCCCGCGACTTCCTTTTGATGTTAGATGCATCTTTGCCTGTTCAGCCTTACGATGCACCGTTCTTCAGAAGAGCTGATGACGGGACCTTATTGCGACAAGTTGAAGGCTGGGGGGAGGAAGACAACAACTTGTCATATATCCCCTCCGAAGATTCCGACAATGAAGATGCACTTGACGATGAAAACCAACAAAAACACTTTGTCCCGGATCAAGATCGGACAGGCAAATCTTTGTTAGCGCAGGAAAAAGAAAGTGATCCAAGGCGCGAAATCACGTATAACGTCTTCCGAAATGAGATTTGGCCAAGAATGATCAAGAGCCGCCCAAAGCTGAATTACCACCCTACCTTGGTATGGATGGAGATACGGTCTTTTATCAAAGGATCAGCAGAAGCACTGACAACAGAAGAGGGCTATCTTGGCCTTGATGATTACTTGGAACTAGGCCGAAAGAGAGCACCCAATTTCTCAGACGATGACCGGCTGATTGTCTATGAACTCTTTCAGATATACCAGCGAGTGCGCAAATCCTATCGCATGTTTGACGAATCAGATTTGGTTTTCATTCTCCACCGACGTCTGCAAGAATGTGGTGCTCCGGAATGGTCAATCCACCGTCTTTATGTTGATGAAACTCAAGATTTCACACAAGCAGAGCTATCGCTACTGATTCGTTGTTGTCGTCATCCCAACGATCTTTTCTTTACTGGCGACACAGCGCAGAGTATTATGCGAGGAATTGCCTTTCGGTTCAGTGATCTCAAGTCACTGTTCTACCATGCCAACAAATCATCTCAGTTTAATGCAGAACGTGGGCTTGTTCGTGTTCCTGATAGACTCTACCAGCTGATCCACAACTATCGTTCACATGCAGGAATCTTGGGTCTTGCGTCGAGTGTTGTCGATCTACTGTTGCACTTTTTCCCCGAGTCTTTTGACAGATTGGAAAAGGATCAGGGTTTGTTTGATGGACCGAAACCAGTGATTCTTGAGTCGTGCAGTCTTACTGATCTTGCAATGATTCTTCGAGGGAATCGTAGGCAAACGTCGCGTATTGAATTTGGTGCTCATCAAGTGGTCTTAGTAGCTTCAGACGACGCACGCGACACTGTTCCAGAGGAGCTTAGACACGGACTGGTGATGACTATCTATGAAGCCAAAGGTCTAGAATTTGATGACGTCCTCATTTACAACTTCTTTAAAGATTCACAGGTATGGTTTAAACTTAGAACGGTTCCCCGAGCTTTTTCCTGCCGAAATTTCGACTATGCACAAGTAATGATTGCCCTTTTCTTGTACAGCAGTTGAAATCCTTGACCAATTATTGTAATTGTCTTTAAACTATTTTATTGTTTTGGTTTAAAAAAGATTCACAAAAAAAAGGTTTGAGTGTCTAAGCGGAGTAATACGTTAACATAAATCTAAATGGCAGGGACACATTTGGCTCCACGCCTTTAATTTAATTGAAAGCACAATCTTTAAAGTTTTTCTTTTTGTTGTATAGACAAAGACATAAACCGGAAGAACATTTGTTTTTTGATCTTCACAATTCAGGGGAACGAAACTTTACAGGTATTAGTTACATAACGTTCTGATGTTACCCAGATGTAAAGTGAAAAATTTCTATTTAAGTTTAACCTTCTTTTGTTCAACCTAAATATTTTCATTTAGTCACTTTGTGTTTTAGTACAGTAAACCTTTTGTTTTAACTTTTTAGGCAAGCAAAGAATGGCGGGTTGTTTCTGGTTATGTCAACAAGCTTGAGGAATGCCAAGCATCGGGTCCATCCGGATTAGTGGAGATCAAAGAGGTTAATCTCACCAACCAAAGTCGTCCTTTAGACTTCGACAGTGATAAACACAAGGTTCTAAACTCAGAGTTCAAGTACCTCTACACTGCCATCACTCGGGCTCGGGTCAATGTATGGTTCTTTGATGAAGATCTCCAAGCACGTGCCCCCATGTTTGAGTACTTCCAGAAACTGGACCTAGTGAAGGTAGAATCCTTTAAAGAGGAAAGTGACGCCGCTGAGCCTTTGACTGCCATGTTTGCTGAAAGATCGACAACCGAGGAGTGGCTCGAACGGGGCCATTACTTCTACAAAAAACGACTATGGAAAGTTGCTGCTAAATGTTTTGTCTTTGCAGGAGATGATGTTATGATGCAAAGAAGTAAGGCTCACCAGCAAGCTGAAGATGCAAACAAGCTCCGCGGTCAACCACGTGTGATGAGAGAAGAGTTTCTCAAAGCTGCGTTTCAATTTTTGAATTGCGGGATGGTCGAAGAAGCAGAGATCTGCCTACATAACGCTAGACAGCGTTATCTTCTGGCGACTTTGTACAAACGAACGAGGAAGGTTAGTTTTCAAAACACATTACGAAAAGTTTTGACGTGTGTTTGACCAGACACAGAAAAGTTAACTATAATCGCTAGGTATTTGCTTTCAAAAAGTAACCAGATTTTTATCGGTATTCGTTGGAAATGAGTTAGTTGAAAAGGGAGTAAAGGAAGTTGCTTGGTTTTTATAAGGTGGATGGGTAAGTGAGTTGGGTGGGTGTAGGGTTATTCAACCAGATAGTTAGTCGGATGGTTCAATGGGGAGTTAGTTTGCTTACAAAGCTAAGGTACGAATGAACCAGTTTATACATGGATAGGTTTCATCGGTGAATCTATGTCATACAGGAAGGTGATTACGTTGATAAATGTTTAAGTAGGCAAGTGTAGCTAGTCATGTAAGCACATTGCTAAGTTGGTAGACTTGTGCCAGAGGAAGGCGAATAAACGAAACGGTGGAAAGTTAAAAAACACCTAAGGAAATACATGTAATGCTTCTATTTGTTCGAGCTTGTCTAGAGTGTGTTTGATTAAAGTGTCAACACTTTCATTTAATGCACAGTATAAAGAAGCTGCAAAACTTTACAAGAAGGAGAGAGAATTTATTCAAGCAAGTGAATGCTATGAGATGGTGAGCGACTATGGTCAGGCAATTGAGATCCTTTGTCAAGCGAATAAGTTTGATAAAGCAATTGACGTATTAGAGAGATACAACGCATTTTATGCTAACGAGTCACAACTGAAAGAAGGAGTTAATCCACCAAAGGCAACGCGGACTATCGAAAGACTTTGTTTCCAGTTGGCTGATGAACACTTCAAAAACGAACGAATTCAAGAAATGGAGGAAGTTCTTGCTCGCCTGCCGTTTGCGTCAGATCGCATTGAGTTTTTGAAGGAACGCGGGTTTTACGACAAGGTGGCTTGTGCTCTTGAAGAAAGTGGGGAACCAGAGGAAGCAGCCCAGTTACTGATGATGCATGGAGAATTTAAGAAAGCAGCTCGACTTTCCAGCAAACCAAAATTCGTTGCCGACTGTTTCTTGGCGCTTGCACGGGCAGCTCTAACAAAAAATCCAGTTGACACCGAAATTACTTTGGAATACCTTGAGAAAGCCAAGGCGAAGTATGAAGAAGCTGGAGACAAAAATGGTTTAGGGGATGCCCTTCTTTTATCTGGTAAAGTGCAGCAGAATCTGGAAGTTGTTAAGGAGGCAGGTCGAACTTTTAACGACACCAGAAATGATGTCGGAGAAGCAGAAACAGTGGAAGTCGTTTTCGAGCTGACGGACAACAAAGTTCTTGACAAAGTCTTTCCTCACTGGATTCTTGTAAGAACTGTTCAGAGACTCTTAACTTTAATCCAAACGTTAGCCAAGCCAGCATCACGCCGAGCGGAAGAACACAGAATGATTGACACGTGCGAAAAGCATTTCGGACTTGAAGTAAGTGACAGCCAAGAGCAGCGGACCTTTCTGTGTAACAGCGGAAATAGGTTTACACGGCTTTACAGTCACACCCAAGACCAGCATTCAGTTGAAAAAGGAATAGACGTCGCAAGTGCGCGAAGGCTTATTTTAAGGTTCCTTGCTAACCTATCTGTCAAACTTGTTCGTAAGGTTCGTCTTTTACTCCAAGATTCTGTTGCTCGAAACACTGTTTGCAGAGCTTTCAGGCTTGGGTTTCCCTGTACATCTCTCACCTGCATACGACAGCACACTAATGACAGTAGGCATCTCTTTAACTTTCGGTTTCAATCAATTCTTAAGTTGGTTTTCCTTGACTCGGTTGTAAGCAATTTTATAAAATCTGTTGAGAGTGTAAGTGAAGCAAAGCCACTTATCAATAGTTTGATGACTGAAGACGTTCGAGAGTTCAAGTCTTGTGAAGCTTTGTTTGGTTTGATATTTCCGAAGATTGGTACGCAAAGTGTTTATCTTACATCCAAACACCTGCTAGAGCTAAGAACAAAGAAGCAGCGAATTGTTGAGTTCGCAGAGAAGTCCTGGAAAAATGCTGGTCCCAAGCGAAGAACGGATGCTGATCTATTTTTGAAACTTTCTATTTCCCTACAACTCATCAATTTCCCTAGGAAAGCAAAGGATTGGGTCTACGGAGAAGAAAGAGAATTCGAAAAAGAGTTCAAAAAGCAAAGAAATGTACAACCTTCTACAAATGGAATGGTTGAGGACGTGCACAAACGAGGGCGGTTCGAAAGCTTTCTTGGCTGGTGGGAAAATGGAAGGAATCTTCTTCATATCCATGGAGACGTTGAGAATGCAGCTCATTTTTTCATCCGGCGTTTTCTTTCGTTACCTGCAAAGCGAAGCTCAGTGCCATTGCCGTCTATCCCCAACACTCTCATGGTAATAGAGTATCAACTGACAGCCTGTTTGGCTATGTGCGCTCGCCTTAATGCATCCCTTCGCTTACCTGTCTGCCTCCCCGAGAGCTACCTGAGAGCTACAGAAATCTGGGACATGATTAATTGTTCCAATGAAAATTACTTTGAGTTGTTTGGTGCTTTAGATCACACAGTCAGGAAAGCGCATAACTCAAGAAAGGTTTATGTTGCTATGCAACGCCTACTGCAGTACATGGTTGACTTGATCTGTGGAGTTATCAGTGAGCGTTTTGATGTAGTTTCGAGTGCTTTCTATGTTAGTGAAGCTGGAAACTATGCTGCCTATGAACAGATGGAACGAACCCTAATCCTAACCCTTGCGATGTTGTGTAACAGCGGATCAGATATACCTGCCACTTGCCAATCCGTCATTCTGAAGAGTCTCTGGAGAGTACATGTAGATCCACACGTTCATTCTCGAGTCAAAGATGCTTTCCAATCTCTTAAAACAGTCACTAGAATATCAGACGTAGTGGTCCTGCTAACAAAGTTGCTGAGTTCTAGAGGAGAACTCCTGTATGATCTCCGCTGGGACGGTCGATTTGACGCAAGATCTTCCAACGCTAGGCTCTATTATTCAGAGTTTGATTTTGATGTGTCTGCAATGCAGTCTGAGTTAAGTGAGTCTAACGTAGAGCAGAAGCTACCACACACGGAGTTGAAAGGTGAAGTAGATGAGGAGTTAGTTCAGTCTGAAGAAAGTGAATCATCAGTTCCAATGTTGTACCAGTTGAAAGAAAGGGAAGAAAGAGAAAGAGCAGTCAGGGACGCCGCGGCATCAAAAATACAACGTTGGTTCCGGGGAAGAAAAGAACTTAAAGAACAGCAACAAGATAAAGAGAAAACTTCTGAAGAAGTGGAACTTCAAAATGAAGGAGGTCGGTTCAGTAAGTTTGCAGTGGACAAGTTCGTATGTGGAATTTGTGGAGAGTATCTCATTCCTTCACACTCGACGAAAGATTTCACTGAGGTCGACGATGGCGCAAACGAAACGTTTCCAGTGGTTGGAGGTAAGGTTACGATGAAATACCTTAAGGTAGATTGAGGCAGTCCCAGGTTGTTATTCCACGCTAATATATGCTTGCTATTTCACAATGGTAAATAAATGAGAAAGTAATATTAGTAATACCAAAAATATATTAAGGGAAAAAAATTGTTTGCACTCGGAAGCAATGATGAGGAAGCCCCAAAATATCTGACTAAGTCAAGGATGACATCAATGTACCAAAAATCTCAGGTGAAAAAGATCTGCGTAACTGATTGGTCATAGTAGAGCTCCAGAAAAGATTACGGACAATGGGAAATTGTGGCGTATACAATTCAAATGTTGCAACTATAATTTTTCTTTGATTTCAAAGTGTTCTTACAACAAGATATCAAGCAAATCTAAAAACTTGCAGTTAATTATATTGAAGGTAGGCGACTGGTTTGCGTTCTTCTATTTTATTCCGGGTTTCATTGCCATTGACGTTTTGTCTTTTCCCCCGTTGCCATTATCATCACTGCATCATCGTAATAATCGTCACTATCATTCTAAATATTATGTAATACATTAGAACAACGGTAACCCAAAGCCTGAAGGAAAACGAAAAATTGTTCGACTTAGCAAGGTTTTCGAGTTATCCGAGCTCGAGTTACTGGAGCTTATTACTCTTGTTGTTGCTGTTTACCTATTGTTATTACTTTTGCTTCAGATTTGTTAGGGCAAGATCAAGAAGGTCGACCTGAGGCCTTGCGAAACTCCCACATTGAAAGCGAATCTCACATAAAGAAAGAAAAAATGTTTAAACAGTACAAAGATTTCTACATTAACGAGCTTCTGCCCCTGCTCCAGAGGGAGCGACGACTGCGTTCAGGTAAATCCTTTGACCTCCATAGCCCGAGCCAGTAGCATACACCCGCATCTAACCTCAAACTACTTCAAGCACGTTAGGTATTTCGGTTGATGAGCAAACATTCCAAATTGTGACTTACGCATAGATAGGTTAGTTGCAATTGGGGATTAATTTACAGTTTCATAACATTAATATCTTTCGAATTCTCTGGAAAATTTGACCAGTGTGACGTTTCAATTAGCAAAGTTTCTCACTATGCAGAAATGCCGTTTAGATGACGCCATTTTTCAAAAGCACCCAAAGAAGCTTGCGTCTGGTTTGTTTATCAGAAAAATATTTTGGGTTCCTCAGGGGATTTACTCTAGAGGCTTTAAAACTTGTGTGGTATTTGTGTGTTTTTTAAGTTAGATAGTCAACAAAGTTGTTGCTTCCTCTCTGAATATTCCCTCTAATTTTCCCCTGTTTTGTAGAGGATGGCAATGAAGATTACAATGGAACCAAAAAATCGAAAGTGGAAGGACTCGATCTTCAGCGTCTGTCAGTCACCCGTTCACAACTCGTTCGCGTGACTCGACAAATTGAAGAATCATTACACTGGGTAGTGAATGAAAAGCTCTGCAACGCCACTGAAACGTTTCGAGCAACAATTGAAAAAGTGGAGAATCTAGTTAATCAAGGTAAATATTTGCTGAGTTGATAGCCAAGAGCTTCCAACAAGGTTTGCATTAATATACCACTTTTTCATTTAGTTACGACCTAGAGGCATTCTCACAGCCCTAAAGAGCTATTTAGTGGAAAATATGGGTGTTCAAATTTAGATTCTAGGGACTTAAGAGATAAAATGGCTTGAGAATAGAAAATCTTAGGACCAAACGACAAGGTTATAAGTGGTTCACTTTTTCCTTTGGTTTGAATTACGTTTTTCTTTATTCAAACTCATCATACAATACTATATCCAGAAACAAAAGAAAACACAGTTTAAACCAAGGAAAAAATTGAACCATAACATACATACGCAGATGTTTGATGTGTAGTTAGTGATTTTCAAAAATGAAGACTGTTGGTATCTAGAGCTGGTGTCATCAGATGTAGTCTATGCAAATGTCGTGCACCTCGACTAGATCAGGGGACCAATAGCGGGTTTCAAAAGACAATAAATAGAGATTTTAGGGAAACTAGACGCGTTAAGAGCATTCACTGGGTTTCTTTTTGTTCCAGTCTAGTAGCCTGGGTTCTAAACTAATTAATTCAATAATGTCGGTAGTTTGGAAGACAACACAACTGCTTTTTACACTTTAAGATTTCTTCTTGCTTCCCTCATAATGATTGAGCAAGAATCTTATGAGTATAGAGTCCAAAACATGTGCCCGGGCTGGCGCCGCAAGGAATTGTGGGATTGAAATTTTGTCTGGGGCGACGACGACAGAAAAACAGACCGTTTCTTTGGCTGGGCTTACCACAGGTAGCCCAGTAATTAACCAAAAATGGACTACCCTGAGTTTATAACCTCATTTTCACTCTTAATTGATTAAGTTTTAATTTTAAGAACAACAAAATTTGACAACCGTAATTTTGTTTGCCATAAGTGATTGACGAGGGGAATGCTAGTGGTGCTCAAAGATACGAAGAAGACGAACTCGCCATGGGCCCGGAGGAAGATGACGCCGAAGATGAAAGACTCAAAGATATTCCTGGAAAGAACAAGGCAAAAGGAAAACAGCAAAACAAAAGAAACCGTAATCGTAAAAAGAAGCGCAAATAGCATCTTAGTTTCGTAGTCATACGTAACATCAAACCCAATGTTTTCTAGTACGCACGGCAAAATGAAGATATACATGAAATGAAGATATTGATACAACTCCGTATCCAGTTTTTTTTTTTATTTCTTTAGGGTGAGAAGAGCCTGAGTACAATGCTGACTAATTGATTTGGTCAGGTTCGGTTTGGTGAAAGCGCGACTCGCCCTAGTTACGAGAAAGGGTTTCGAAACACGGTTTTTTTGTTTTTGTAAGTCCAGTTTTTTGTCATCAGCCTTAGATAAGATACGTGTGTTTTGGTTACTGCTAGTAACAAGCTTACTCTAGGGACTAAAATTTGTTTTCTTTAAATTGAATACGTCTCAGTGTGTTTAAACTAAGAGGGAGTAGCTGAAGAGAACTTCAAACTAAAACCTTCTTGTGTCTAAGTTAATAAAAAAATATCTAATAGTGAGCCGTGCAGTAGTACCTTCTCTAACGCGAGGCCCATTTTCTGATACTTTATGTTCTTTCTTGTGTTGTCGATGTTCGTTTTACAAGTTATTTTTGTGTTGTTGTTTTTTTAAACAAATTGGAAAACTGATCGTAAAGAATTGCTTCGCCGCTATACATTTGTTCAAAAAGTTGCTTAATTCCGATGATCACAACAAGTTGTAGTTACGAGGTGGCTACTGAAGGTTTTCGTTCGCTTTGAGTACTTGTAATCGTTACAAGTTGTTCTTGGTCGAGTTTATGAAAGGTACCATTGTGGGGTGCGGCGCGTGATTGCGTTGCAGCAAATTGTTTTCTTTGCTACGGCAGTCTTACTGTGAAAAGAAACAAAGTCGTTCAGGTTTGGTAGAGTACGTTTAGTTTTCACGAGTTATGTTAGGTGGGAGTCAAACAACTTTAATTAATTGAAGAAAAATAAATTGTTTTAGTAACAATTAAACTTGAAGTTTACTTTCGTTGCTACAGATATCTGTCGCTCTACAGTTAGTACTACAGCTAGCAAGATCTAATTTAGCGCCAGACAAACAACACTGATTTGATGCTTGTTTACCCAAATTCCTCTTGCATGCTTTCATTATAGGAAACCAGAAGCGGCACTTCACGATAGATATTAAGTGATTCGTTTTACTCGGGGGAAGGGTGTAATCCTTCTAGCTTTTGATGCCTTGGTTGTTAATGTAAAGGAAGTACGTTCCATGGGGGGAAGGGGTGTTCTCTGTAGCTTTTAAAGCCTTGGCCGTTCACTATATGTAGTGTAAATGAAGTACGTTCCTTGGAGAAGGGCGTACGAAAGTAATTAGCTAGCTGTTCTTCGGCATATTGCAAAATTTCGCTAAGCTCTGACGTGTCTACTACAGCAAACGGATCTTCTCAGTTTGGGCGCATTTTTATTTGTTGTCACATTTAAATCAAAGTTTTGTTTGTTGTCACTGGCTAATATGTTTTCAACAATAAAAAATCGCTCTCGACCAATCAGCGCGCGAGATTCACTGGTGTTATTTTATAGGTGTTTGTAGTAGAATCTAGTCACTCTGTCGCAAATAGCTTTATCTGATAGGCTCCCAGGTGATAGATTGGGTGAGGTGCAGTATGGCGTCCGCACTTCTCGATTTTCAGCCGTTTCTGCAGACAACTTGAAGCTCCTATCTGACCAGCTCCACGATAAAACGAAGACAGCAAGAAAACAATTATGGTGTAAACGTTTTCAAAGGTAAAAGTGAAAATAAATAGTATCGCTTCGAAACTTGAGTTTGACACATTTCACTTGACAGATTGCCAAACATATCTGCAAGCGAAAGCTCGTTTCATCAACTTGAATTATTTGAAGAAATTATAACTATTTTTACTCACATTTTGGGAGTTCTGTTATTTATTTGCTAAAACAAGAATACTCGCTTTTAATTTCTAACGGCTGAACATAATTAAAACATTTGTGCAAAACACATTTCACTTGAGACAAATGAAAATCTGCATTAAATGTTTGAAGAAATCAAAAGTTTATCCATTGTACAAATTGTTGTAGTTTTTTCATTTCTTCTCTAGAGATTTCTACTAAAACGATCGGAATACTCGCTGTTAATTTTTGTCAGCAATTGATAGAGTGACGACGATCAATAGCCTTGCATCAGTGTATATACATTAGTGCATTGTGTCATACCAGTACGTAAATTAATTTATGTTTGTATGTATTTCTGTGTGCATACATGTATATATATGTATTGAGGGTGATGACTAAGGCTAAACAACTTGGTAGCTCAATATTATCTTTGAATTACAAGCTATTCAGATGTAGAGCATTTAAAGAAAGTTAAAACTTCGGGTTACAAATGGGTAGCTAGAGGAGGGGTAGGTAAGTCCAGAAAACGCTAAGTGGGCTTCAGAGGGACGGCTTCTTGGAGTTTTTCAAGGCACAAAAAAGATAACCCCTTCAATTCCTAATTTTTCAGTTTTTTTAAAAATCTTCTTAAATAGTAATTTATGAGCAGACCTCTGACCAGACCACTGAGTTGTGTTTTAAAACTTTTTTGCATTTTATTTTCCGGCGCTAGGTAGACTTCTTCAGGGAATAACAAAAAACAAAACAAAGTACGGTGTAAATAGCCTTATCCTCGTTTAGGACGTGTTCGAATAAACTTCCTGTCTAATTAACTGAAGAAAGTGGCTTCACTTATAGAATATGTTGTGAAAGGTGTAAAAGGAAACGCCGACTAACGTTTTTAGAAATATAACTCATTTTCTTTTGTGGGCAACATGGTTAGTGCTAATCATTTTTTTTTACTGTTACTTATGAACAGCACAACCAGACCGCTGCTCAAGTCGTTCTTTTATTTTCCTTTTTTTTATTCTTTAATTTGATTTTAAGTTTATTTGAACACGTCCCCCAAACGTGGGTTTATGCAAACAATGAACTCATTGTCTGAAATACTGTTGGTCACTCTCGTACTAATGCAATGAACAAAGTTGCGTCAAGGCAAAAACTTGGCCCAATTATGCTCAACGCCGGTTTTGAAATATAACCTCGTCTTTGTCTACAGACATTACTTGATAAAAGTTATTCGGCTACGAGAATGGATGACATGCGTGCTCCGGTAAACTCAACGATTAAGTTAGCAGTTTTGTTGTTTCCTTATTCACCCCGAGGGCAGTTCAAGATTTTGTGCAATATTTAAACGATCGGCAAGTTTGTTCTATTGTTGCTATCAATTTTTGTGTTTATGCGAACAATGAAACTCATTGTTCGGAAATATTGGTCATCGTCCTACTAGCACGATAAACAAAGTTGTCACGAGGCAAAAACTTGGCCCAATTTAATGTTGATTGCTGGTTTTAAAAGAAAATCTCGTGTCTACCCACAGACTTTATCTATAACAACTGTTGCTATTATTCGCAAGTTCATAAAGTTACAATCTATGAAAAGCAGTTTTTAGTTTACTAGTTCATATCCGAGTCAGATACAATATTTGTGTGATATTAGAATAACTGATAAATTCACAAAATGCTTTCGATTTGACGAGGACTCCCGCGTTTTGCCAACAATGAAGTCATTGTTTTGAAAAGTGGGCTCAAATACCACATTTTGTTTTAATATGACGCTGATTGGTCACTGCAATTAGCAACCAGTCTGCTTTGTAAGCAAAAAATCTAACTTCCTGGAACTAAGTTCTGATTCTGGGAATAATTTCGATTTTATAGACTGTTTGACAGCAGAGATCTAACGAGTTTGAAGGTGTATAAGACGGAATGACTTGAAGCATGCAGGAGTGGAAATGCACAAGAAAGATTTTATAAGCAGTTATCACTGAAGAACGAAGAGGTTTGAAGAATTTTTTATTTAAATGTCTGGCCTTTCTTCTATTATGTTATGAGTATTTGTAAAGCACCCAGCAGCCTTTCACTCGGTCGAGCCGATACTCAGTGAGCTTCTAGACCGTTCCAGTATAGAAATTTAATCCGGGGAAAAGCCAGGCAATGAACTTAGGTTCTCTCTTATATATCATTCAATCGACTTTTATTAACTTTTTTTTTTTGAGACGTTTATCTTGGCCCGGCATCAATTTTAAGATTGAAAACGTTTGTTGTATCGGGAACAAGCCCGGACTAGTTGGTATTGAAGACTTCTTTTGCAGTATGGCTATCGTTGAGACTTTTTATCACCATAAGAAATAACCTATTTAGATGTCCAGTCGAACAGGTTATCAAAAACTCAAAATAAAACCTGGAAAAGAACACGTATTACCTGTAGGAGGACCGGCATTTGGAACACATATGGTTATGACGTCATTATTTCGATATTTACAGCTGGATGACCTCGTTCCTACTTTTAGAAAGATATTTTGTTACTGAGCTAGTGGAATGTTCTCTGGATTAGAAACAAAAGGTGATAAACGCAAACTATGGGATTTGAACTTGAGACCATATGAGTGCTGTTGTACAAAGCTGGGTTAAAACTTATCCGGAGTTAAATCTAGCTAATCCATTCAAGTTGCATTGTTTGAAGTTAAAATTTAATTTATTATCCTGGGGCTATTGTATCGCTTACCCAGGCGTAAATTTACCCCATGCAATGACTGAGCAGGGTTAACTCTTTAATCCCGCGTTTGTAGCTTGTTAAACAATAATTTAAAATGGCAAATTAAGCCGGGTTTTTTTCTTGATCTCTACCTGCCCGGTTTCGCACGAGTTGGTCAATAAATTGCCAGATGAAAAATTCAGAAAACGATGTCGTTTCAGAAAAGAATCGATTCAGTTCATCTTTAATTTATTTACCAAGGACTTGAAGAGAGTGAACGAAAAGAAACAGGGCTTTCTTCACATATTCTCAAGTTTTAGTTTCTCGAGATATGTCTCATTTCTAAGCGGAAGTTTCGAAGTTGTCGGGACACAGTTGGCGTTGATAAATCAACAGTTTCTCGCGGAGTGCTCATATGACAAGTTATAAAAATTTTGATTATATTCGCTGCCATCTTTAACGTCTTTTAAAACTTTGCTTTCAACTAATGTTAATCTGAGCATCAATTTTGTCGTAGCTCATTAATTTAGGGTAGGTAAGGTGACGTGACTTTTAGCTCCATTTGTTAAACCGCCTACGAATAATCATGCATGAATTCAAACTCAAAGGCAGCTCGAATAAACCAAGGAAGAAACTAATTCTAATTTCTTTTTAATCTGACTGTGGCCATGGTGTATGAATATTGTTTGGCATGGAAAATTACCTTAAATCTTGAACTTTTTCTTTGGCGGAAAGTACTTTTCAAATAACCGAGTTGAGCTTATTTCGATCATTTTCGTGACTCGTTGTCGATCCCAAGGGTTCATTAATGGCTTTTTCTTCATTTTTTAGATGAGAAGCAAAAATCAAGTACTCGATTTTGTCCCTCGTCCAAAAAAGACGTCAACAAACCCTTGCCGAGCTTTAGTTGTTGGAAATCATGTCCCGAAACGAATTTAAAATTAGGCTACACTTTTTTTTATTAAGAAGCAGTAAAATTTTGCCCAGGCTCAATTTTCTTATTTTTTTCAACAATTTGAGGCTCAAAATGTTCTTCTTTTGTTCTTAACTGCAATATATTCTTTTGTGGTTGAAAATGGACTTCATATCAATAGGTTAACATACACAAACAACGAAATTTATTTAATCTGTGATTCTCTGTATGATGACTGCTTGCCACGCTCATTTTGCCCTTTATTTCTCTCGTTTTGCTATTTTTTCGCTGTTTTAATATTTTTTTGACTTTTCTTTTCAGCCTCACTGAACTCTTAATAAGTGTGTTCTTAATAAAAAAAAATGTGTAGCTTTTCAAAATCTTTGGATTTTAGGTGAAAAGCCGATCTCAGAACTGTTCCTTTCTGCTCTGTCTGGCGAAAGAACGGAAAAACTTTGTAACGCTGCTTATAACTACCAAGGCTACCAAATCTGATTACGGGTGCTTGATTGACGTTACAGTTATGGTGTGTTGAAGTTGCCGACGCTTGCACTTTCTCCTCCATCCTCGGCCTCTGTTCTCACCTGCCCCCTCCTCTCTTCTCTCGCCTTTCCCTTCTCTCGTCTATTTTCCCCAACCCCCGGGTTTAATGTGATGCCGATTTATAACTGGCGTTTCGTAAGTCCGTTTCTTTTGTAGTTCTAGAGGCACTATGGAGGGGTTAATTGAACATATTGAGATGATTGGCATGCGAGGGAGAGCAGCCTTGGCAGCAGGCAGATTTGAGGAGGCTATCACGATGTTTAATGAGGGGTTGAGCCTGATTCCCCCTAGGTTAAACCTTATTCATGCTGCGTCGCTTCTAATTGACCGAGCCGAGTGCCTGTGGCAAATGGGTGCATTTCAAGAGTCTGTGGATGACATTAAACGAGCAGCCGAAATCGAGTTACCTCCGTTTATAGGAGCCGATATTGAGGTAATGATGTGCAAAACCAGAGTTCTTTACGTTCATTGTTTTATAAATCAATCTGGTTTTAAAGTAAACTTTCTGATCGCTGACACCTTAAAAAAAATTCAGGGACTAGGCCAGACTCTGAAGCTGCCGATGTCGTGGACAGACCACGACATTGGTTAATTTATATTGTTTTCAACAACTTGCAAACCACCTGATTTATGTTTTTGATCTTGATTGCATTACCAAGGAGTGTGCTCTCAGATGGTTTGAGCGGGGACAGATGCTGCTACAAAGAGAAGTGTTTGCCGGCTCAGAAAAATGCTTCACGTTTTCACTTCTTTACGCTCAGCACCAATTTCGTGCAAAGATCCTGAGTAACAGAGCTGCAGCATTCTTCTTTATGGAAAAGCCAGCTGCTGCTCAAAAAGACATCCAGTGTTGTATCGCTGCTGACCGGGACTTGGGAAAGGTGAGTGTCGTTGAAATACATTAAGGGAATTCAAGAGTGGGCTTTGAGAACCTTTATCAAAGGTAAACAAAGATTTGCTATTCTCTCCTTTTTGTCACGGGAATTCAGTTTACATCTTTGGAATTGGGTCAGGGAGGTTAAAGCAGTCACAGAGATTCTAATTATGGACCGAACAAACCCGACTTATCGATTGGGCTACACTGAGGTCGCTAAACAAATCTGAGTACTTAGTCGTTTTATTTTATGACTGTTATAGTACGCACGCACTGATTGGCTGCTAAGCGGGCAAAGTTTCTTGTAAACACAATCACAATAAAATTTTTTTAGTACGCTCGCTCTGATTGGATTATCACTATAACGACCGGTTTTTTTCAAAAAAAAATTCTCATTTTTTACTTTACTAAGTTGTTTTATTAAAGACTTGGACACGAAAAGTCTTGCCGAGGCTTTCTTGTAGATTGATCCATTGCAAATGTCAATGCTCCTGACCATATCCTTCTGCGGAAGAAGTTTATTGGAAAGCCCGAAAGAACTGAGATTTAATTGGAATAGATTATCCACGACTATAAAAGGAGATCATTGTTATGTGTTTCACTTTTTTCAAAGATCCTATCAAATGTTTGATTTTGTTGGAATACTTTTTGCAGCCGTTCAACAGTTTGAAAAACATAAGGTGTCAGCCTACAGAAGCCAGAGTAAGAGCAAGAATATCTAATCACTAGAAGTAATCAGAGATTGGGAAGTGCGTCTTGTGGTTTAGGTATTCTGTGCTAAAAATGTAATCGATATTCAAAAGCATGCTCAAAACTTAACATCAAATTCAAGTGGAAACGAAGGGTTTCTTCCGTAAAAAACACGTAACTACATCCGTACTTTGTGATGTTTTTTTCTATAACTTCCTTCATATTTTTTCCACTGCCGCAATTCCACAAGTTGTCAAAGGAAACACAGATCACTACGGAACGGAGCGGCGATGGACATGCCAAATCGTGCTCGAAACTCGGTTTCAACTCCAAGTGAAAATGAAGCGTTTCTTTCGTAGAAACCAAACTACTACACAGTTTTCTGATGTTATGATCAATAGCTTCATTCATATTTTTTCGCGATTGCTTCAAACAACTATACAACTCCACAACTGGCACGATCATGCCACTCGAAGCACATGATCTGCATTGGTCACCATGCCACCACGGTCACAATGACATGGAGTCGAGGCATTATGTGCCGGCGACCCAGCCAGCCAGCCAGACGAAAATCGCTCAAAAATGGATAGCATCAAGCCTGAGCCCACGAGCAAAGGCAAGAATAGTATGCGTTCTCCTTCGTCGAACGCAATAAACGCGCATGCGCATACTTTTGTTGTTCAGGATAACGACCAAACTGTAACAGTCACAGTTCTCACTTCATAAATCAATGGTAGCAGCACAGTTGATCTTTTAATTTCTTTCATCATTAGATTGCTGCAAACCATTGGAAAGATGCAGGCATTAAAGCACTCATGCAAAGCAACCTTTTCGCTGCAAAGAAGCAACTCAGTCTGGCTCTGGAGTTTCTCCCTTCTCCCAATCCAGAGTTCCAACGATCAGTCTTAAGCCACTTGGCGTCTACGTTGTTCGCCTTGGAAGAGTATGAACAAGCGATTGAGAAAGGAAAAGAATGTTACGGAGTTGTAAAAACCACGAAGAAAGTAAGTTGTATCATCCATTGTCTCATGAGCATCGGAAGCCAAAAATTATTTAGGGGG
>JAOBAT010099858.1:0-16087 GCA_026413305.1 Hydrozoanthus tunicans
CCACCCATTTCGACCATAATCGGCTTGTTTCTCTTATGGATTTAAATATTTTGAAATGAAAAGTAGATGGTTGTATTTTACACTTCTTAAGCTTTAAAATGGTATATTGGTTATCGATATTGGATGAATTCTCGCCCGTCAAGAAGCATTTTTAGGAAGGCACCCGCTGAAGGTTTACAGTATCCTTAAAGTCCCTATCAAGCCTAATTTTCCTACTTTTTGGACTAAAACTGTAGTTATCTGTGAACTCAAAATTCGAATCATAATCAAAGACAATTTCCACGTCCAAGTATGCTTTTTAAGCTAAAAACGATTGGAAGGTAGATTTTGACCGAGCAGGCCGGGGACTGGTAACCTGTGACGTAGCAGCAGTGAGTTATGTGGTTTTTGTTTTAAAAAAATTCATTTTTGTTAAGAAATGCCATAAAACTTTTATTTCCAACAATTTCAAGGGATTAATTCATTGATTAAAGATATAACAATGTGACTATTGTAGCCAGAATTGAACTTTTTGAGATAAAAAAGATCGTTTCAGCTTCATGCTTCGTGCTACGTCCTATGCCTCCTGCTACGTCATCACTGCACCCTTCAAGTCTAAAAAAAAGGAACAGCGAGAAACTGTTTTATTTTCGAAAATTACTCTTATAAAAGGGTTCAATATAATATCCCAACGTTTCGGCGACCTCATGACGCCATTATCAAGGGTACAAATGAAAATAAAAGATAAATTAACAAATGCAAGTTCAATAGTTATAACTAATTTACATAGCGGAGGTGGCTACACATGCAAATACTTTAGCATGGATAGAATCCGTTTGCACGTTCAGACTCGGTGTTAATTGTTTGATGTAAAACATCTCGTTGACAAGACAGTCGAATTTGTTCATGCCCACATGGATGGCCACAAAAAAAGCACGTCATCTTCAGTACGCAAGCACAATGACAACGACCACGCGGGTGCTGTCCCTGAGGACCTCCTTAGGTGTTTCAAAGTTCTCAAGAAATGCATGAACAAATTCGACTGTCTTCTCAACGAGATGCTTTACATCAAGCAATTAACACCGAGTTTGAACGCGCAAACGGATTCCATCAGTGCTAAACTATTTGTGTAGCCACCTCCGCTATGTAAATTAGTTATAACTCTTGAACTCGCATTTGTTAATTTACGAGGTCGCCGAAACGTCGGGATGTTATATCGCTTGTTTTTACTTGTCTATGAATGAAATAATTGTTTTATTAAACTTCTTGAGTTTTCCAAACCCATCGATACTTAAAATGAATTAAATCAACCAATTTTTTTTGGAACTATAATTCAGCTTTGCCGATATTACACAGTTAATTTCCTTGTATGATCAACTTGGTATATGAGTTGAGTGGGCCAACCAGAACGCTAGCGCTAGAAACGCAATATTCGAGGTTGAAATTTTAATAACACTAAATAATAACCCAAACCGACTAATAACCGTACGTGCAAAAAATGTACTCACAAGACCATTTAAATGATGTGCTATTGGTAGTAATTGGTTTTCCACGTCTTCCCCAGGCCTTGCACCGACATCTTAAGCCTGGTGGTTTCTTGTGAATCACATCGGCAGCCCGAATCTTCCAAGTCCTCTTCAGTTTTCTCGTTCCTCCCCCTCTGGCTGGCTGCGGCAGCAAATACGCGCGGTTGCAAATCAGCCCCAATCTCTGCGCATTTTTAGCAGCACAAACAACGTTAACAGGCCGGGCGTCTGAAACTAAGTAAGAGGGACTGGGAACGGAACTCCAGGTCACTTGCTTGTAATCTTTCTTGGACGTGACTAAAAATGTTATAAAAAGGAAATAAGATGCACTGGGCCGGCGTTTTATAGGTGAGGTCCATTGTTCAATCCGATCGAAACTCTACTTTCGTAACAACTTATCCGTTTGACGGGTTTTAACTTTTGAAATTAAAACTGGAAGAAATGATTTTCAATTGAGCGTAACCACGTGGTGTCTAAAAGATTTCCATGGCAATCGGTGTAGGTGCTTGTGAAAATAAATAAGATTTTTTCCTCTGGTCTTTTTCTATCAATTGGATTCGGTGAAAAACCAAAACGCATCAACAGACATAAATGTTGAGAGGCCAAACGAAATCTATTTTTGATAACATCGTTAAAGATATTGGCCTTTTGTGCCACTACTGTGGCACTCCTTAAACTTCAATTAGCCAAAACTTTTCATTGTAAGATGCAAAACTGGGAAAAATTTACATCTCCATTACAATGACAGCTACACGAATTTCCACATCCACTCTGGGACACGATTACCGACCTCTTGCCCATAAATGCAAATTCCAAAATTTTTGGTCGCGCAATTTTTTTCCATCACTGCATTGTTTGTTCATGACAATATACAATTATTGTTTCCGATACTTTGTTTAAATTATGTAACAAGTTGTTATTTGTGGCCCAATACATCAGGCACATTAGAAACTGGGTCCTTACTTTTTCATTTCTTGCGCAGAGCTGAAAAAGACTGATTGATTCATGACTGATCAAGCTGTTTCATTAATAAGAACCAATGATTGAAAAAGGAAAAGATTTTGTTGATTTGTAAGGTTTCATGGTAAAAAGTTGACAAGACGGTAGTCTGGCTTGCCCGTGGGAGGTCGTTTCCGGATATCAACAATAACCGGGGAGAAATACACTCGTGAAAGAAATTCTTGAAAGAAACACATTTTTTATTTGTAATATCCTAATTTGAGTACTGCGATGGCTTTAAATGTCTCGAAAGTACTTGGGAGCACTTTTTTTTATCTTTCCGGTAAATGATGGCGGACACAACCACAGGAGTCGTGTTTCAGCACAATTATAATATCGGATAACAGCCTGCGGAGATTATTCAACTTTACAAACAGTAAATAAAAAGCAGTCAAAGCAAGAAACAACTTTAATTAACGGAGATGGTAAATCGTACAGATCGAGATCGATTGTTAACAGTATGATCTAGTTCTCGAAAATAAGTCTATAAAAACAACATAAAATTATGCTTAAATTATGCAAGTGACCTTTGGTGTTCAGTGTTTTGCAAACTACTGAAACGGAACTCAAAACAGTTCATTCCTGCTGCTCCGTATCTCACGAAACCTTTATTTACTTATCATAAAGAAAAAGACTGAAAAGCGATTGCTTTTTGCTTCTTTAACTAACACGCGACCGAACGGTCACTCGAATTTACTGACCTGCGTTTGAGTTCTCAAACATGGCCCACTTCACACATACCAAAAAATATCTTGGTGATAAAATGGATATACGAGCAAATTAAGCTCGATTTCTCAAAAGTGAAACTAGAATAACAAATGTAATGAGTTCTTACCCTTGCGAGTCCAAATGCCAGCGGGTACAGCCGATAACACAAGCAGGAAGCGCCACATTGAGACACTAAATTGAGCCTAGAGCCGATAGCGTGGTGTCAACGTTTTCTGAAAAAGTTATACTTGATAAACTTGTGGAGCTATCTTTTCCCAGCTCTCATTAGTATGAGCGATCGTAATAGCAGGTAAAATGTTCTTCGAAACCACGCCGTTTTTGTGACTTGTGCAACCCTCAAAACAGCCTCAAGGCGTTTGTCATGTACTTGCCTTATATGGATGAAAGACAACTAACTGACGTCAAATCAAACAGGGGACTTCCCCTCGTTAATCAAGCCCTTAAAGTTAAAAACATTTTTGAAACTTTTCCTTTGAAAACTGTAAAGCTTTGTTTCACAGCCTCTTAAACTTTCAATATTGACACTTCCAAGTTGAAAAGGGCCAAGTTCTGGACTCCGCAATTTTAAGACTAGCCAAATAGAACGCGTGCTCTGATTGGTCGAAAAACTGTTTTTTAAGTTAGTCTGTAGACATGGTTTTCTTACGCTCTTGTTATTCTTTCGCAAGCCATTTTACAAAAGAGCTGTATAATGGTTTTTGTGTTAACAAGGTAAATAATAGGCTTTTTACGAAAAAGCCAACCACGTGACGGTACCATATGTCCCTGACTTGTTCTATACCAGGTCAAGTGCACACGCGCAGTATGTAAACTGTTCGATGCAGGAAATATGAATCCTACTGCTTATTGAATGGATTCTACACTGGCTAGAAGGCATTATATTATTACAACCAATACCTTTTTTCTGTGCAAAAAATGCGAACCCAAGGTCAACACAAGGTGACAATACACCAACGACTTCGACATCTGCATGAAGAGGGCACTTCAGTTGCCGAAACGTTCAGGAGAAATAAACAGACACGGATGCACACAGTACGGGTAAGTGAAGAACAAGAAGTATTAAAAGAACCCAAGATCCAGAGGCACTCTCGGGTATTTCATCAACTTTTGATTTAGCCTTTTAAAATGGGGAAAAAATAAGACTACCCATTCTGGGTCTGAAATACAATATTCTGAAGGATAGAATACTTATCAACAAACGACTTTGCAGTCAAAAAGCTGAACACAGGTAAGGCTTGTACTTCAGTGCTATGTAAGAGAATGAGTTTATGCACTGTTACTTTAAGGCGGGAATAAACCAAAACTTTTGTTGGATAGTGAGGAGGTTAAAAATTATATTTGAATAAGAAGAATATCGAGTAAAATCAGCAAACCGTTCCTCCCGGCAAGGGACTAGTACAGCTTTGGTTTGAGAACGGTTTGGCGTTTTTACATCAAATGATAACTTCAAAACTAATTTTTGAACTTCGCAAAAAATCACCAAACTCAAAGTTTTCTTTAAAACTACCAGTCTTCAAGACAAAAAACCATAAAACTCATTCAAAAAATCCTAAAATACTCAAGCTGACTCTTCTTCATTCCATCTGTGTTTTAAGCATATATATAGCGAGTTCTTAGATTCAAACCATGGACGGAAATATGAGAAAAACTTAAACTCTGCGTTGTATTGGCTATTCTTTTCATTTACATTTATCTTCATGGGCCCAATTTGATCACTTCAGTGATCCAACGCATGCCGGCGGAATTATTGTACCGTGGCTATTCATTTTTTGAAAATTTAATATCGATATCGTAAGAAACATGAGGAAAAGTGGCCACAAAGCGCGCTTTTGTCTTTGGTGTACTCTGGACAGCCTTAAGGTCATTCCATTGAGTTAGCTTATAGAACCTACACTCAAGTTTTTGTCAAACTTTCGCCATTTGTCAATTATTATATGTAAACTCCAAAAATGGAATAAAAAAGGGATGTGCCCATGTTTACTTTTGAGATATGATCGACACAAATACCCCCTCCAGGGCTAGTTTTCTTTTATTGTAAGCTTGAAGTTAAAACTATAGTTTCCACATGTTGCCAACCAAGAAAACATCAAGGAACATAAGAAAAGTAAACGGAGATAATGTTAAGAGTTCTTCTGGACTAGAAGATCTTGTGATTTTTAGCACAAACATTTTTGATGAGGAATTTTCATGCGCGTTTGTTGTTTTTATGGTTCCTGTACCTAAAGAAACTGCATACTCTCGTCTACGATTTTCCTTCCGGGGTCGGTAAAATGCCCGGGAGGGGGGTTACTTCAATATAGTTTTGGTGGGGGTGTGCCAGAGTAAATGGCTTGAAAACCATACCCTTTCCATCGGCATATACCCGTATAGACACTATATGGGAGTATCCCCCCCCCGGGGATAAAATGAGTACCTCACTGCCTTGAAGGGGCTGGCTGAGGCGTCTATTTATGTTTCCAGTTCGCTGGGGGTAAACTGATCGTAATATTCCTTTAAGCATTCACATGGGAAAGGCACTTAATAATTTTTTGTACTGATAATTCAGTATCCGCGGACGAAACGTAATTATTAAAACAAAGACAAAACCAAGCGAAGCTTTTTTTGCACTTTATTCATGATGGTTCTATCCTCTTGACTCTAGGAAATGGCTTTTTACCAGTCGTAAAATGATACACATCTTAAACGCATTCTTACGTTTGTCAAATAAACTTGTTTTTCTCACACCAGACCACGAAAAGCACCCACTTCTTGACTATTAGTAAATCAAGTAAGAATCGATTCAAAAGCGTGTGTAAAAATGTTTTTCAGTTGAATTTGTTGTTCCTTGAGCTAAGGGATTTGTGTTAACGCGTTCGTCGCTAGACCCGAGAAGACAGACCGAGCCTAACTCTATGCGTGTGCTCTTCAGTACAGTTACAGTTAGATTCAGGAGAGAGACTGGGGACGAGATTGGTATTTTACCTGTCGAACTGACTGACAAAACCGATTCAAATCGAGCCACTACAGTTGCATTTGTTTTGTACCTTGCAACGCAGACCTTGAGAAACTATTTTAGAACTTAACTTTCTTACACAAGGTAGTAGGAACTACCATTTGTGGCCGCAAATTCAGTACAATTTCAGTCCTTAAGGGTCTTTAAGTAAATTTGGTATTAAAAAAAACTATCGAAAACTTTGCCACCAATAGTAAGAAAGAGAGGAGCCAATTATATTACACTTCTATGAAAGAACGCTAAAGAAGTACGAGTTTTTCAATTCAAACTAACTTAATTTTCTTGTTTATAACTGTATTTTAGATAAATATTAAGCGCGTCCAAATTCCCAAACCAACAAAAGCAAGTGTCCACGAGTGGGTTACTGTACCGAAGAACACACGGCGTGGCGACCGAAATTTGTACCCAAAGATCCTAGCATATAATAATATACTTAATTTGGGAATTACGAGAAGGCTGGTCATAGAAAAAACATAGCGGTCAGGAAAACTTCCCCACAATTCCTTTCGAAAATAAACTTGAAGCGCTCATAAACAGAACAGTTCTTGATATCTGACGTACACAGGTTTTAGTGCAAGAACGAGTTTCACCCGGTTCCTTTTTTGGCGAGTTTTGGTTCTTAAGGTATTTTTGTAAAAAGTGCAGCCGCTGTTTTACGGTACAGCGAGTTTTAGACAAACCTACCGCTTTTGTTCGTCACCGATGCCTGTGTAGGTCCGCAATGTACTGTGGCGATAAAGATACTTTAGATTTTTTGAGGGTTGAAACCGTTTAAGGTCGAATTGGTTTAAAATCGTTAACGGAAGGATATCGTTAAGACACACTTTATTCATTAAACTAGCTAAACGACTAACATTAATTTTGAATACCACCCAACTTAATATCTGCTGTCCACTGGAAGGCAGCGATTTCCCTTATATACACTAAAATATTGATTGCTAGTTAAGATAATTATTTTAATGAGCGTTATACTGCATTCAATTAAATTCTACTATCTGCCTTCCTATGAACATAAATACTGATTCTTCTGGATAAGACAGGTTAAGATATCCCTTGGAATACAAAAGAGAATATTTTTCTAGCATGTTGAATGTTCTGAATCGAAAACCTTTACTTGTTTGCACCCATCTTGTGGGGGTTAAACTTGATTTTTTCAAACATGTTTCGTAAAAAACAAAGTCCAAACTCTGCTTGTAATGCAGTAAATAAAAACTTGCGACGTTTAAACTTGCGTGTCTCGATTAGTAGAAACGATTGGTGTTATTCATTCTAGATTTTAAAGCAGCTAATGAAAGCCTATATAACATATCATGTATAAACAATTTATGTTGCTTTTCTTGAAAGTAACCTCAGTAAATTTCCACCTTTCTGCATATCGGAAGTGTAACTGTTAAAAGCCCTCACGAAAACGGTCAAATGGTCCTTGCAACCTTAACACCACTACTCCAAGGAGAGGAAGCGGCAACTGACGATTCCGAAAAACATGGCGGCTGTACTTTTTACCACAATGCATTGCGAATCTAATACCGCTAAAAGAAGCCCAGGAAAGGTGAGAGCTGGTAAAACTCTTCCTTGTACTAACATCACTGTGTGTGTCGAGTTAAAGGTTTAAAGATTCTCTCTTTGCGTTTTTATGGACAACTTAGGACGTGTGCGCTAGGGACTATGGGTAAAATGCACCGGTCGCCATCTTTTGCGTAATCGTGAAGTCCTTGACTCATTCAGCCCAAAACACGACTGATGTGTTCCTAAATTCTCCCAACTAAGAACCATACTATACATGCAACCAGTTAAGGGGAACTTTGCTTTTCATCTTCATTCGTTAATCTTCAATCACACGATCAAAACCAATTTTCTCATTACAAAATGACTCAATTTGTATGAGTTATGTTGGGAGAAGTTAATGTTTTATATTAGTTCAGTACAACGGCTTACAACCACTTTCTTCGAACGCTGACCACGCTTCGTTCAATTCCACAAATATCGCTCGGGCCAAGGACTCTTCCGGTTGGCCAATCAGCTGTGGATGACAAACGAAATACATTTTAGCTTGCAGTAACAACGAAATTTGTTTCTACTTTGAGCGGGCGAACGATTCCTGCAATCTGACTGGTTCCTCGAGCGAACAGGCCTTTACGATCTTGCTTGAGGTCAATTTGCACATACTTGGTTTTTTTTTTTTTTTGTAAAATAACAGAAAGTCTTTTGCCAGCTGGGACGTCCACATTGAGAAAAATTGTGCACTGGGTCTTTGTAGCGACCTCGGTCTCCTTCCTCGGTCCTAACACAAGACCTCTGGGACAGTTTTTCTCAATACCGACCTCCCGGCCAGCAAAAACATATACATAGTTTACTTTATACGCTCACCGACAACTTTTAGTAATCTGATTGGATAAGCGCTTTCCATTGTACAAAATCAAAAGTCGTGAGTGAGACGACACCTCGTCTGATTCCAAACCCTGAATCCAAATTTTTTAAACGAAACAAGCATTCTTTTGGTTTCGAATTAAAAAAAGACCTATCATGGGAAGCGAGTGGAGCACTATATTTAAGAAAAAATAGTAATCACCGCGTTGATCTGTCGTGGTCTAACACAGGGAGCCCAGCATCACGATTTTGACTGACAAATTCCTTATTGGCGCGCGCAGACATCTGGGAACGCATCCACTAATGACACAAAAGCATTTTTGCTTTCACTTTTTACCACAACGTCAAAAAAAAGAGTTATACGGAGACAAAACGAGAACTGAAAACACTACAACAAAAGAATAATCTTTGCTCACCTTATCTGGATGGACAGACAGGACAGCCTTCCTGTAAATCTTTTTGACCTGCAAAAAAACACCAGAACTGATCTCAATTATCTCTTCAAACTGCAAAAGTAACTAGAGTTGTAAGTACGGCATGTATGTACTTAATAAAGCTGCCGTTTGAATAAAAGAACATTTCGCTATCAAGCCGCTACTACCGTAGTTGAAAACGCTATTTATAACGTAAATTCAAACAATTACAGCCATAAATTGTACGTGCGGCTGATATTAGTTACCAGACTGCTCATCTGCAGGATTCCTAAACTGTGCGCGATTGACTCCACTCAGACCCTACTTCTGGCAGTACAAAACGAATACATTTCACACTTATCAGAAAATATCAGATACTAATTGTAAATTCTAGGAAATTATCTGAACTCGTGACATTAATACCTTGTAACTAAAACAAAGCAACGCGCAAGCAATCCGTTAAACTCTCTTATTTTGAAAGCATAAGTCCCTAGCTGGGATAATGAAGCACTGGAAATTCTACGGCAAGCCGAACTAGTGCCTACCTGATCCGGTTGGACTAACTGATGCATGCCGCATTCCTTCCACCGCCCTTCGCCTTCCCACAGCACGGTATGGAGTGAGCACAGTAATGCTCGGATGTTGTTCTCCTTCCCATTCGCCCATTCCTTCACCTGTAAAGCATTGCGGGGACTGTTTAACCACGGTTACTTCCCAAACAATGGTATGGATAAAATAAAACTTTATCAATGAAATGAGCATACATTCGTTTCCTTCGAAGAAGAATAACTCATTCACAAGTTGAATGCTCGCAAAAAATACTCTAAACAATCGAGCCCGCAACCCTCAGATAACTGATTCCGGTCAGTGACTCAGAATTTTTTTTCTAAGCATTCAACTTGTGAATCAATTATTTTTCTTCAAACTTTTTTCAAAGTTGTAAACTACCATTCATTTCCTTTGTTGTTGTAGAAACGGTAAATTGCCCCACACCATCTAGATACATTTTTAACACAGTAGCTAAATAAAAAAGGGGAATTGCTTGTGAAAAACATTTACTAATAACTCAGAAACTGTTATTACTGGGCTATCTGTGGTAATCCCAGTCATAGTCTGCTACTTGGCAAACAGCCCAGTGAACTAGTATATATAAGGAATGGGAATTTTTTACCTTTGCCTTGATGGGGTCCATTTCTGTATCTTGGTCTTTTCTCAGTGAGGATAGCGTTTCAGGTTCTTTTTCGCCGACATTGGAAGGTTTGAATCCGTGAGCGTTAAGAATATCGCTAAACTCGTCCTTCTTCACGGGTTTAGGAACTGCACGTGACAAGGGGATAAACGTGTCGTGACACTTAGAAACAAGTAACACAATGATGAGCTTTGAAACAACCACAGTGACAAAACAAAAGGGTTTACCCACTCGATCCCCGAAAGGCAAAATTCTCCTGCATTTGTAATAGAAAAATATCTGGAATGCTGATAAACTGAACTGATTGATTGTTTAACAACATCCAACTTCTCCTTAAGCCAGGGCTACACAGTGCAACATTGCATGCAACGTTGCGCGCAACTGTTACCCTTCGTATTGCCACACGGTGAAACCCTTGCGTGCAAAGTTGCAGAAGTAGGATTGTTTTCTACTTCGCGCAATGCAGCGTGGAATAATTTCTAAGGTGGCTACAGGTTACAATTCTCCCAACGCGTGCAACGTTGCATGCAATGTTTCACTGTGAAGCCACGGCATTAGACAACAGCTGCAAAAAAACATCAGGTAATGGGAAAATGAGAGTTGATCAAAACACAATACTTGTCCAATGAAATGTTTGGATTCTAGTTGGGGTTGGGAGAATTTACAAATACAGCTGGGACTGTAACTTTATATACCTGAACCATGGAGTTGGTTTGTTAGAGAGGTTTTCGAAAAAGAAGAAAAATGTCGTTTGTTTAAAAAAATAAATCTTTTAGTTGCTGAGAGATTAAGGCTTTTCAAATAAGCAAACTATATCAGGAACTGGCAAGTTGACTTACAAAACAACAACCACTTCAACAAATACCAGATCAATGATCCTGAAACTTTGAATATCTAACTATAACACAAACACATGTTATAGAGATTTGAGTCCCGACTATGACACAACAACTTTGGTAATTTGCATATTACTTTAATGAATTAAACGATACTTTTCTTCTTTTTTAAAAAACTTTCCTAACAAAGTAAGTTCCATGACACGGGTAAGTAAACTTTTAAGTTGTACATGTGTATCAACCGTTACGTAGTTATGGTGGCGTACCTGTAGTAGTTCGCAAACCGTATGTCCCAAACACACTCCCCCCAGCTGCTGCATTGTAACTGGGTGTGTAATTTGGCTTGGCTCTGGGCTGAGACGGCGACCCTGGGGTTGCTTTGTTCTGCCACGTGGGTTGTGGTGGCTTCGCCCAAGACTGCTGACCGCTGTTCGTTACTGTCTGGGATTGCTGTTTTGGTGTCTGGGACTGTGGCTTTGGTGTCTGGAATTGTGGTGTAGCGGAAGACTGTGGTAACGATGACTTCAGGTTACCGAACTCAGCAAAAGGGTCAGTAACCTTTACTGTGGGTGTGGTACTACTAGAGGCCTTCGATGCAGTAGCGACCTTCTGTGGTTGTAAGGGCGTGGCACCCATTACATCTCCATTCCCCTCAGCACTGCCCCAACCTCCAAAAATATTAGGATGAGCTCGCTGCGGTTTTGGTGATGGTACTGGAGAGGGCTGGGGGCTAGTTTTGGTGTTTCCATGCTGTGGTACATCAGTTGAAAGATTACCAAGCGACGCTGGTCTGCCTGTGGTACTTCCTGCATGTTGCTGTGGCAACGTTGTGGGACCATTTCCCTGTGATAGTGGTCTTCTTGAGTCACTCTTTATCTGTTGCTTTGGTACACCTGTGGATTGGGTAGCAAAGGCTTTAAACGAATCTGGGCTGCGAGCTGAAGTGTGCATCCCAAAAGGATCGAAAGGATCTGGGGATGTCCCATGTGCAGAGTTTGTATCGAAGAGATCAAACGCTCCAGAGGTTGCATTCTTTTGAGGTGAGAAAGGGTCAAACGTCACCTCACTTGACGTACTCAGTTTTGGATGGAGTGGATCAAACGTCTCAGAGTGTCCACTCGAGGTTCGTGTTCCACTTGGGCTCTCGTCTCCAACAGTAAATGCAGCGACGTTTTCCCTACTGCTGGAAGAACTACGGCTGCCGAGCTGGCTGAAGAAGTCATGATCATGGTGATCGAGGTGATCAGCAAGGATATCGTCCGCACTTCTATTTCTCCTCAACGGCTTGTGGCCTGTTTCACTGAACAAGTCGACATTTTGACTGTCTTTTGTCTTAGATGGCGACAAGTTGAGAAGATCGACCCCTAGATTATCATTTACATGAGCTGTAAGTTGAGTAACGCTTTCTTCATGACCTGCTCCTACAGTCCTTGAGTTTGAACCCATGTTAAGAAGATCAACGTTTCCTGATGGTGCGCCGAAATTGAAAAGATCAACATTTTCTTTTCCACCTTCTTGCGAGTTTTCTCCGCCTAACACACCACTAACAGAGTTCGATTTTACGTTAAACAAATCAAGATCCACTTCTCCAGTTGGTGTCTCTTGGAAAAATGAGTCTGCAGTGTTTGTATCCGATGGCACATGTCCATTCTCGCTCCGTAAGCTTTCCCACTCCTTATCAAAATCATCATCACTGTCACTCTGTTTGGCATCCCCTGCCTGGGAAGAATCTTGCCAGGAGAGTCCATCAAAGAAGTTTCGTGGCGAGGATTTTGTGTTCTCCCGTCGATCAGCTGCTTTTTGTGGTTTGGAACTACTTTCCACTTCGTTGACGTTTCTTTGTCCTTCCCAACGTTCGTTCTCAAAAACTATCGATGATTCCCTATCGTCGGCGTTTACTGTTGAGACAATGAAAACCGATTAACAAGCATTTGAATAACTCTGTCTTAAATTTGACAGGGTGAGGAACGAAACTTCATGAAATTCAATTCACGAAAAGCCATTTTTCTGAAATACCGGGAAACCGAAGAATCCACTCCGACAAAATAGGCTACTTCCCTTTAATTCAACTCCGTATGCCAAATGTGTGACATGAGTGTGTTACTGGCGTTTTCCCAGCAAATTTGTGCTCAACAGTATTTAGCCGAAAGAAAAAATCCAATTTCATGACTTTTCCATGATATTGACCAATATCCCCATGATCCCATGAAAGGCCTGGGAAATGCATTTCAAACTCAAGTCAAAACTTTTCGTGTCTGTGTGAACCCTTTGGCTTAAAGTAAGTGGCCAATCCTCACTGGTACTGCCTCCTTGACGTCATACCTACAGATAATATTGTTATCACAGCAGATCTAGCGCCATAACTAGCCACATCAATTTTAGTAAAAACTTTCAAGACTTAACATAGAGCCTTTACACCGACAACATAACTTCTGAATTTCATTGATATCGGACGACAAAGATCTTACCAAATTCCTCCTGGCATTCTAAGAACTCTTCTTTGGTCGTAAAGCAGACCTGGGGGTGGAGTCTCTCAGTCTTGAGGGTGTCCCACGTGTGCGTGGTTTCCTTTATTGAATCTGTGTCAGTAGTGACATCCAATGTTACCCCAAATCGTGCGGGGAACTTCACTTCATCATCTTTATTGATATCTAACTCAGCTCTGTAAAACAAAATATAGGTGTGGATAACTAGCACCGCTTATGGAGGCTCACCTCAGATCCATAGAGAAAACATACACCTCTGTGTTAAAGAGTTGGAGAAATCCGACATTGTGGAAAGTTTTCTCTAACTCTAATTCTGAAACCGACCAGGATTTTTTTCTCCCTGGCCAAAAATAAATTTGTAGTGGGATCTTGAGAATAGGCACAGCTCAAAAATACATCCTGGTGTAAAAATTGGACTTTTACATAGAACTAAAGCCAACTGCCTTTAAAATAAACTTTGTACTATCAAAATGCCAAAAGCCATATTGATCTGACAGTTTTAGAGACACCATTATAATAACTAGCCCGAGAAAAGAAAACATCGTTCAGTAAATCTAAGTTTTGGACCAAGAAACGAGTGTTGAACTTGTAAAACATTATCTTGACTTTATAGTCATGTTGAAAATTATTTACAAGCACTGTCAATATTTATATTTGCGTCTTAGAACAGCTAGAGGCTTTTAGGACTCTTAACATGACTATATGGCTTGAAATAAAGTCGAAATATTGTTGTATAAGTTCAACACTCGTTTCTTGGTCCAAAACCTGGATTTACCGAAAGATGCTTTCTTTTCACGGGCTAGTTATCATAATGATCAAAATGCCAATTATGCAAGAACCCGGTATATTTATAAAACCGCTGTCAACGGAAGGTACAGCAGACCCACCTTGAGTATTTGAGTTTATTGGCGTTAGGGTTAATAAAGCCGGTGTTGAATTGTAGCTGGAATACTTTAATAGACGTCATTCTTCCTTGAACTTTACCCCCGAGAGTTGATCTACCGTGGTACACCGTTATTGTGACGTCTCCTTGCAGAGTCAAATTCACCGGAAACGCCACCTTTCCATCGCTTAGCGTGTATTCCCTAAAACAACAAACTTGACTTATTATTACTGTAAACTTTGTATTAGCAAAAGAGCGACAGTGTAAGAACGTTTTCAAACTGAAACAGATAAAGTCTTGTAACTTCAGCAGTAACCACGTGCTAATGTAAGCCCCTCGGGTAATTCATCAACAACTGATTAATACTTTTACCTTAAATAACACATTCAAAGTAAGACACTCAGCTTAGATAACCTTTGTTGGGTACCATAATTTTCGGGTCAGCGGCGCAGTGGCTGAGCGGTTAGCGTGTTCGACTCGTAATCCTAAGGTCGTGAGTTCGAGCCCCGGTCAGACCACTGTGTTGTGCTATTAAACAAGACACTTTACCTGACCTTGTTTCCAGTCGACTCAGCTGTATAAATAAGTACCAGCTCTGCTGGGGGCTGACCTGCGATAGATTAGCGTCCTGTCCAGGGGGAGTCAAAGACTCTCATCCATTTATTACTACGGAAACCAGAGCTAAGCGCTCTAAGACTTATGGACTTTTGGCTCAAGAAAGGACTTAGCAATATAGGGTGTAATAAATTTTAGGTTAAACCAAGTAGTTTTACCTCATTTTTTCAATTTCTTGAGCAGTTGACAACACTCTCTGTTCTCCCTGATAGACCTCAATAAATGGTCTGCAGCCATTTCTGAATTAAAAAATACAAAGTACGTAGGGATCACAATCCTTGCACGGATGTTAAACACGGTAAGTCGTGATTGCAATTCAATGTCAGTAGCAATGCATGAAATAACACTACGAGGCAAGAAAATTTGTGTTTAGGCAGTTTATTTTTCATTAATTTATTCACAGATATATACACATATACATACATTTTTTTCCCCAGACCTTACGGGGTTTTAAAAAAATAACCTGAGGTTAAATTTAAACTACAAGTATACCTGGCCTTGTTGAAGACCGGCACTGGATTGAGAGTGACGGACTTGATGTACAGCGAATACTTGTGTGGTTTCATCTTTGGGTTGTTGATCAGCTGCGTGATGTACAGCAAATAACTGAAAACAAAATCGAAACAATTCTACATCACAAACAACGTTCAGGTGCCGAAAATGAAAAGTTGAAGGAAGAAAAAAACATATATTTTCTTTAGCAGATGATGCATCTTAGGAATCATAAAAAACGTAAAGTTTTCCACCATTGGCGACAAAACCTAACAATATAGAAACGTAGTCTGTGCTTCAACTTTTGACAGACTGAAAGACAAAAGGTGTTAATACTGCTCTTTAGATAAACCAATTGGTGAAACAGCTTTCGGCAGAGACAACAATACAAAGACAGCTCTTGCTGGCACTCAGACGGAGTCTGATGTATGTCTAGAAACGGTTTTTAAAAATAGTTAGATTACATGTACTGTAACAAACATAAAGTGTTGATCTCTTATAAGAATTACACTCACTGACCATTGTTAGAATTCAACGGTTCTCTAATCGTATACATTCAGTAAATGAACACTTTTAAGAGT
>JAOBAT010099869.1:2449-16087 GCA_026413305.1 Hydrozoanthus tunicans
TTGTAGTAATGCGGGCGGACAAATGATTATTGATTTTAATCGTAGTGTTTAATTTAAACACGTTTGTTAGTTTGAGAGCGTTTTGACAGTCGTTTAAACTGTATTTGTTTTTCTTAATAGCAAAAACATTATGAGTTCGAAAAAATAGATTCACGGAACTCAACAAACATCTCCGACCGGAACTTAGAAATAGCGATAACGGAAGTTGAGAGACATCTGGAATAAGTTTTAACATGAACCGGATATGTTTTTCAACACATCTAAGAGCTGTTAATATTTCAAGACTGCTTAATAAAAGTATTTTCAAAACAATCCATGTTGAACTTGTCTCGTCCAGGCGGGAAGAAATTTTTGCATGTAAACCGCAGCTTATAGATATCTCGGCCTGCCGAGACAACTCGCTTTATGTAAAAAGACCCTAAGACTCCGTTTACACGGGGTCGTTCAAGTTTGGGTCGATCCGCTCTTCTTTAAGGGCCCGTCCATACTGGTTACATGGGATCGTCTTCATTTTCAAACAGTTCGCACTAGTGTTTACAAGGGACAGTGAGAAAGCGACCAAACGGGACACTTACGAGACATTCGAAAGTAGCTGACTAATTACAGCGCATGAGAGCAATCAGCGGCAACAAACAACGCAATTGCAGTATTTTCCTTTGGAGTTTCGTACGTCTATGAAATGGCTTAAAATGACAGAAGAAAAAGGAGAAGTGAAAGCAGTGTTTTGCTCATTAAACAATCGTCATTTGAAGCAGGCCAGTTAATCTTGCTATTTGCAGTGGATGCAATTTTTGCTTCTTTTCTAATACTAAATTTATTTTGGTTTTTGTTGTACTTTTAACGCTTTTTCGTCGACAATTCCAACAATTTTGTTTTGATTGGGCAGCCAAAAAGGAAAAGCTTGTTCTCAGGCCTATATGCCGCGCAACTAACCGTGCAAAAATCTTAACGGTCCCGGTGTTTACATGGGTTCGTATAAAGTTTTGACTGCAACGACCCAAAAGTTGGACCTGCTTTTTTAAGGTCCCAAACTTGAACAATTTGATGGCCTCAGATCAGGACCATTACGGAAGCCCCGTGCGAAAGCAACGTTCAAAATGTCGTGTTTTCCGAATCGAAACAGACCCAAACTTGAACGACCCCGAGTAAACGGAGTTTAAACTGAAAGTTATTTTAGGCCAAGTATCCCTGTTTATCATCAGTGCGCACACTGGTTGACTTTTTTGTAATATTTACCTAAAAGAAATATATTTGACGAAAAAGTATAATTTTTTTCCCTGCTGCAAAACCGATTGAAAGACTGCATGAGAAACAGTTCGGCCGGTGGCATATTGCGTACAATATATCGAAAAACGAACTCGTGATTCAATTTGAAGAACAATTTACTCTGGCTTTAACTTCAAATACGAATAAGTACTTTAAAGATAATTGATGTTGCTATGGAATCAATGTCAAAACATTACGAATTAACTAAAATATGTCAATTTGTGTTGACAGATTCGAATATATTGCAACACTTGAGTCTCGGAGTGTGTAGGTTTGAAGTAGTAGAAATTAAAGTAGAAATTTTAATTCCAGATCATGTAAGAGAAGAAGAACATCATGCTTATCAAAATGTACACGATTAACATATTGTATTGTAATGCAGACCGTTGTAGTATATAACTTATTTTTCTAGTTAGTGGTGTATATTTAGTCCCTGACTGACTCGGCTGGTAGTCCACAAAAGTGTTAAAGCAAAAAAATGGAGCAATAGAGAACTTTTAACCGTGTTTGCATAGCGTGATATAAACCTGAATGAGGTTTTGAAGAATTCGAGAAAAATATTGTTTTCATAGCTTAGGATTTATATTGTATAAACTAAAATTCGTGTAACTTTTCTTTTCTTCATGCGTTCTAGGGTTAACGAGGTAGCTGTTAAAACAACGATGCTACAAGATCCGATTACCATTTAAAATCGATTTTACTACTTTAGCTCTTGTCAATAAATTGGCAGAACTTGTAAATGACTACAGTTACCATGAAAACTTAGATTTGTTTATAATAGAAATGAATAACAAACCAAGCAAGCGAGTATGGTATTTTTTTTATTTCATAAGATAAACTGCAAGAACGGATGACAAATCCCCGCGATGACATATGCAGATGCACTCTGTTCACATTTAGAGTGCATCAGCCCAGCTTATCAGAACGCGCGTTACATCAGGATTATTTTCTAATGGATGATACCAAATGATGCGTTTTATCAACAACCTATTAATTAGCTGCATCACAAAATGTATCGTGCTTTCTCAAACTTGGTGATTTCATGATCCCTTGTCGCAGTTTAGCTTCTTCGCCAAGAACAAAACTCGCGAAGAAGGAATCACAAAACAAGCTCTCGAGTCTTGTCGAGCCGATCAAGCGATAGCAAAACGAAAAGAAGAAGACAGAAATATAGTAGTTCAGTCAAATTGCGATAACTCGACCCTTCAAGGGAAACTGAAAATCTTTCGAGTTATCGCGAGTTCAAGTTGCGAGGGAAATCTGTTTTGATTAAAACTATCGAAAAGTTCGAGGTAACGAGGGTTCGAATTGTCGGGAGTTGATCATGACTGTATTCCCGCACAGAAAAAGCTTTTTAGCTTAGTCAATTAATACGATCATACAAGGCTTTTTTTTCATTCAAGGGCTAGATTTTTTGGGCAAGATTTAAAAGAATTAGAAAATGAGTTGTGAACGAGATCGTGAGGGATTATTTGGGTCCGTGTCAGTCCAACCTGCGGGGGTCGTTTACTTCGAGTATCGCCACACATTGTTTTTGAATCTTAAATTTTTCTAGATTATAAGTAGAATTGAGTAGGGCCGTAGCCGTAATCTTCTCAAAAGTACGAAAGAAAATATTCCCTTTTCTTTATTTTTTCAGTATCTTGAGAGGCGTTTTTCCGTCGGAGTTCGCATGGTTGGCTGTGTTTTCTTCATTTTGGAGTATGTAAGTAACTACTTATAGGGGATTCACTCCCTGTTGAACCTTCACGTCAAACCGTATGCCCTCGGAATTCTGTAATTGTTTTGTAAAACCTGTTGGACTTTCCGAGTAGAGAAGATTATAAACGAATTTACTAAAGTTAGCTGCAGTCTCGACTATGATCTCAAACTCGGTCTTTACAAGATATATAGAAATGCATTGTTTATCAACAAAATATTTGTTTTGGTTTTTTGATCTCAGAGATATATAATTGTAATGTTTGTCGTCAACGGTAATGCAGTGATATCGATGCAATCCATAAAAGTCAGAACAATTTATCCTTTCTTCTACTAGAAGTCATGATTGAAGTCCTAACATTTTTGCTGTCTGATTTTTTCACCGATTAGACTGTGTATATTTTGATTAAGTAGGAGTGATAGTGGTAACAATGATGATAACAAACAAGTAACAGGAATAATAATTTTTTCTTCAGTAAATATTCTAAGTTACAACGGATTGGTGTGAGGTAACGCGAAAAACTTAACTCCATGAATGTTTATCCGCGGTACACTCACTACGTTTTGTCAGTGTTAAATGCCATAAAGATAAGTATTTAAAATTCCTTTTTTTGAATTACAACACAGACTCTGTACCTCTTCGTGGTACTATACGCTCCATCACTTGCACTGGAAGCCGGTAAGTTTTTGTTTAGTTAGGGCTTCAGCTTGTTTAGAGAACAAGATAGGTGGTTACGGCAATGGGGAGGTCAGTATGAGTAGTAAAACCCTTACGAACTGGCTTTCCTCCTGAAAATCAATCACTTTACATTCGTAAGACCTCTCTCGAATGGACAGTTTCGCAGCCAGTGCTCACAAATGAAAGTTGACTGTACTAAACTAAATGATCAACCTTAAAGCCAGAGACTACACAGAGTCCCTTTCTCTTCGTCCGGGAGGTTTAAGGCAAGCGATGCTTGAAGGCCCTTTCGAGCTTTCCTCTGCTTTACTAATGCTGTTTCACTAGTGAGTGATAACTGCTTCTCAACGCGTTGATTAAAAGCATCATTACTGTTATTTAGATAACTTAATTGCGTGTTTCCTAGCTTCAAACTTAAAACCGTTAAGAAAAAAAAATTGTTTAAGTTAGGAAGCATTTTCTTCTTGAAGCTATCTAAGATAGAAAAGGACATACGTCAGCATAGTAATATACCCTTTAAGTCCCAGGGAAATAGAATCTCGATATTTTCCGAGGGAAAACAAAAATTACCTGTTTCCTGAGGGACTGTGCGTTAAGTGCCTTGTTATATTAATCCATAGTTGATATAGCGGACTGGTTATGAAACCATTGTTTTAGGTTTTTGTTCGTTGTTTTCTTTTGTTTACTAGTGTTGAAGGTGCACAAAATACAAAAGGTTTTGAGATGCAAATCAACAAGTAGCCAGTCAAAACATTCTCACTAACACCAGAAACAAAGAATGTGCACTCTCACGGTTCGTTCAACCTTTAATAAAGCCTCTTTTCACATTCTTTGTATTTCCCTTTTGAAGTTTGCCGGCTTTCATAACCATTCGGCTATATTAAGTATGATTAAGGTCATTCCATCGAAATAGAACCCGCACCTAGATTTTTTCAAACTTTCCTCCTTTGTCAATCATTATATGTAAACTGCAAAAATGGAACAAAAAAGGGGTGTGCCCTCCAGGGCTATCTTTCTGTTGTTGTAAGCTTGAAATTAAAACTATAAATTTCTTATGTGGCCATGCATCCAAGATAACATCGAGGAGCATTAAGGAAATAAAGGAAGATAACGTAAAGAATTCTCCTCGATTAGGAGAATAATTTTCTCGTGATTTTCATTAAAAAAAAACATTTTTGGTAAGGAGGCATTTTTGTGTGCTTTTGTTGTTACTATATTTCAATACCTCAAAAAAACCAGTGTATTCTTGTCTATGTTTTTATATTTTTCCACACTTGCAAAACTCAGATTTTTCCTATTTTTTTCTCTTCAGAGAGTCGTGTTTAAATTTGATTTATTGACGAAAAAAAAATTAGGGGTACCCGTGCTTGTTCAGGAGAAACTCTAGGAAAACTGGCAAAACATGTGCTTTTTTACCCCATTTCCGAGGGGAGACTGGAACCGAGTTAAACAAAAAGCCCCATTTATTATGAAGAAAACTATTTTTTTTGCATTAATTTTTCTGATTTTTCTGATTATTTTTTCGAGAGCTCAACATTCACTAGATTATCACAAAAATGTGTAAACATTATAAAATTTCTAATATGCGCAGTAAAGATGCGCAATGCAAAACTGGGGAATTACCTTAAACGTAGCAAAAACTAGCAAACAAAGAGGGCGGGAGTGTAGCAACGGCGTTGTTTGATCTCGGTCGATCGTTTAGTGAAAGTCTTGATACATATCAATAGTCTTTGATTAATTGATATTGGTTTGATTAAAGAAACTTTTTAAGGCTTTTACATAGAATCAAGTTGTTTGCCTAATCTTTGCTACTTTTAAAGGCTCGAAATAACAACGATGCAATCAAGTTCACATGTACAGGAGAAGAATAGTTTAGCGATTAGTTGCAAGAAGGCTGTTGTTCACGTCTTCTGAAAACGAAACATTTTCTGTGCCAGTTTTTTAGTGTTTTGTAAGTTCAATGTGAAAATCCGTTTTCCCCTCGTAGTAAAAATTACTGTTAAGAAGCCAAAATGTAACACGTAACATGTACTGAAAACTTTCGTCTTCCTAGCAGAGCAAATGGAAACCCTAAAGCATCTAAAATTATATAAAATATCACGATTACCCAAGTCAAAACTCTTAAATAGAATCCTAAAATATCGTGAAGAAGGAGAAGCTTAAAATAGTTTTTAAGACCCAATTCGTTTCCGTTCCAGTTGCGGGATTACCTCTTCATATGTCTATCTTAACAACTGGCATCGTGTGCACCTTCTACACTACTCTGGTAAGTATACGGAAATCGTTCAACATTACTGATTAACGTGTGATTCATATTGCTCTGGTGGAGAACGTAATATAAACTGGAGACTTTTCGATAGGAACAGGGCTGCCCTTTGGTAATAGGGTATGTAACTTTGATTTATTTTCACTCTCTATTGAAGCAAGCCTCGAGAGGACAACGTGTCCCCTTTTTAGCTTTTAGGAAGGAAGAACAAAACCAGTAATTACATGGAAGTTACTGGAGTAACGTCGACCTTTTCTTTGTCACGTAACCCTTTTCTTTTCTAGGAAGGTCTCGAGGATGTTTAGTGTACACTTTTTATGTCCAACATTTAAATAATTTATATTCGGTAATCTGCCTAAAGTAGTATACATTTAGACAGTTGATCATTGAATAGAGGCAAGTGTTCTTGCAAATATACCATCACTGAATTGAAATGCCCTCTTGCTGTTCGATAGGGAGGTCTCAAGGCTGTTATATGGACAGACGTGTTCCAAGCCTCAATCATGGTTGGTGGACTTATCATGGTGGTGGTTGTAGGAAGTATTGAAGTTGGTGGCTTCGGTGAGGTTTGGCGCATAAACGAGCGCTTTGGAAGACTCAAATTTTTTGAGTAAGTTCCCTTGTAACTTATAAATAGCTCGATACTATTCTTCTGATTGTTAAACTAATTGTAAAATAAGGAGTTTTTGTAAAACGACGATATTTTCTTACTTCAAAGGAGTGATAGCCATTATGAACTAGGGGCTAACTGATTGTTAATTAAGGTTAACCCTAGAAGCCTTAAAAGAAGTTACACAAACAAAAAACAAACATTTTTGGTTATGGGGCTTGTGTCACTACATTACAATCTCGATTTTTGGACCGTTTTTTTTTTCTTTACCAAATAGGGTTTTAGAAACAACCTTTTGCTGGTTATAACGTTGGCAGTGTTTTGCTTTAACAGCTCTTCCTGTTTTGCCAATTTCTCTTATCGCAATTCTTATCATCTCATTACTTAGTTTCAACCCAGATCCCACAGTTCGGAACACTTTCTGGACCTTAACCATTGGAGGTGCGTTCACTGCTCTTCCTGTCTGGTCAGTCAGCCAAACTGCTGTACAGCGGTTTCTTGCCATCAAGTCGGTTAAAGACGCACAAAGGTTTGTCTCTTTACATATTTTTTGTTTTTATCTTCTTGTTTCTTGCCCTTTTGTGAGTGTCGCTACCAACAATGCACCTGCTTATTCTTACTTTTTGTAACGTTTCAACTAAATGTGACTCCTTAAACAACTATTCTGCTATGAAAATGTCAGGAATCCAATAAATATACCCTCCAAAATTCCGGTATATTACGAGATGTCTTCCTAACTTAGAAGGCAATCGCGTAAACCTTTTCTCCGTACTTCTTTTATTTATTTATTTATTTGTTTATTGATTTATTCATTGATTGATTTATATTATTTAAACAAAAATTCCAGTTCAGCATAGCTGTTTTAAATGGAGATCTGTATAAATTATAAACTATAGAAATGAAAACAAAAAACAAAAGATCATTCAAAAGGTTCATAAAGTGAAAATAAACTGAGATGATTACGATGTTGCCTGACTTTAAGTTTGAACCTAGTGAAAGACTGATCATGGCATAAGTTACGAGGAAGAGTGTTCCGGGATTTATCGGTATTGAACTTAAGTTTTCTTGGCAAGAAGCAGGCGGATAAGGTCTTTATTTCTAGTGTTGTAGAAATATAGACTTTTTCCGCCTGCCTTTTGCCAAGACAACTAAATTAAAGGGAAGTTATAAAGGATTACATTTTGGTTGAAAGTAAGGGAGTTGAAATTAAGTGTTGGTAAGGGAAGAATATTGAGTACAATCACCAAACCATTCCTTCTGACCAGGCACAAGCACATATTTTTATCAAATATTAACTTCAAAATCCATTTTGGAACATCTCTGAAAACACCAAAACTCTAACTTCTCCTTAAAACCACCGATCCCCCCCCCCTCCCCCCAGTCCCAACCAAAAAGTAAAACAAAATCATCCAACAAATCTGTAAATGTTCAAGATGCATTCCATTCATTCGATCGGTGCTCGTGCCATCAGATTTTCCAAGCTTCAATTTTTTGACAGAGGTTTTCCTAAAAAAATAAAAGCCGCCAAAAAAGCGCGCTTAATTAAGGGCTTATCCTTAAACGAGAGAGTTTAAGAATTCTCGTGTGCTGGCTGTACAGCCAGCTATGTCGGAGAAACAGTCCGACACCTAGCAACACGCGTTAATGAACATCTAGTTACGGGTAGAGCATCAAATAATCATAAACATCTAGAGTGCAACGAAGCATGCTCGCAACTTTGCTCGAAGCATTGTTTTGAAGTTTTGGATTCCGCCGCAACGGAATTCGCGCTAAGAATAAAAGAGTGTAAGTCCATATCAAGCGTGTAAATCCTAGCCTAAATAACCAAGTCAAACATGAAAACCTAAAGCTCTCTTTAGAACACAAATGTTATGTTTGTTCTCTATGTTAATTATAACACATATATCTACTCACTTACGAATTTGTAAACTAGTTGCACTGACGATGGCAGTAAGCACTGCCTAAACATATTTGTCATAAAGAAAATCGTTATTTTCATCAAGTTTATCACAGAGTTTTTGCTATACAAACCTTTTGGAAACGAGAGAGTTCTTTAAAACCTGTAATGCTTTGTAGGGCGATGTGGGTAAACATCCCAGGACTGATTTTTATAGTCACGCTGTGTGTGCTTGATGGCCTGGTCATCTTCGCGGTGTACTCAGAATGCGATCTTAAGACCGAAGGAATTGTAACAAGTAACGATCAGGTAACCAAAATAAGACAGTATGCTTTAGAGAAACATTAAATATTGTACTCAGTTTTCTAAAGCCAACAGAAATGTCTAAGTAACCCAAACAAATAAAGTACCTACTAAGATTAGAATAGGAACAGGGGTGGTTCATGGGGTCTAGTTTGTAATTCTAAAAGCTACAGGTGGCCTTAAAGTATTCAGTAAGCAAATAGGTAACAATGGTATCGACAGAAATTACGGTAGCTCTTCTGTATATGTGCTTGAATTTTTGTCTATCAGTGCCTGTAATTTGCTTTAAGAAACTTGTTCATGTAGAGTGCTTCCTGCTTAAGAATAAAACTAATTTGAAGAACAGAGCACTTGCCCTATGAACCAACTAAGGTTTGCGATTTATGGTGGTTTAAACTAGAGCCAATCCTCACTAGGTACTGCCATACTTTGTGGTCCACAAGCTGGCCTATATGAAGGGGGTCCCTGGAATGTTCACGGCAACTTTGTACGCCGGGGCTCTCAGTACAGCGTCGTCTGCACTCAACGCAATGTCTCTTGTTGTGTTGGAAGACATTGTTAAGAAAAAAGTTAAAGACATCAGCGATGAAGATGCTGCCAAAATCTGCAAGATAACAGGTGCATTTGATGAATTATTATTTTTTCTAAAGGATTTGTTTTAGTCGTTCTATTGGCTACAGTAATTAAATGACGTCTAAAAGTTCGTAAAATTTGGGAAGAAATATCTGTGACCTTTTTCTTGACCACATCGTCAACAGTGACATTTGCTTAAGTTTTGAGATAACATTTTAATAGACGGGGCACTCCCATAAAAAAAACTGGTTAGCTGGATGAAAAAATAAAGAATTCTGGTACTCTTTAATCTTTAATCAAGTACTCTTGAAACAGTCACAAGGACTATACCAAGAGGTAAATAAAAAACTTTAAAATGTATATACACATAAAAATATTACACACTGTGGTATTTACAAAGGAGTGGATAAAAGTAACAAACTAGTTATAAATAGATAGTACCGTTTATCATTTAGTTTAAAAATTTCACAGCATTCTTAAATTGCTCAACGGAGATAGGAAGTGAAAAAGGGAAGTAAAGATTGTTCCAATTTATGATATAAGAATGTAAAAAATATATTTACAAACATCATTGTTGCACTGCAATTGTCTACAAGGATAACAATTTGGCAGTCTAGATGATCTATTTAAGGTTGCAACTTCATCGGGAAACTTGATACCAACTAAGTTTTTGTGGATTTTATAAAAAAATATAATTTGAGCTTTCAGCCTACGTTACTCGAGGGTGTCCCAACCAAGGTTGTCTAACATAGGTGACACACGGCGGTACTGCATGTATATGGTTCCATAGAATTTGTGTCTCTCAGACTGGGACTGCTACTCCTTGCCCTTTATAACTGCCACTAGCTCTGACACTGATACCTAATTAACTTTGACTCGGACGATCACTCTGATACCGGCACTGTGTTATAGTTCTAATACGCGGGGATTGTGTTTCAAATTCTGCAAAGACATGGTAAAACCACTTAAAAACCCTTTCTTTTAAAACCATCTTTCCTTTAGGTCCTCATCCAAGGCTAAACATGTACATTGTAACTAAGTTCTTCATCCCCCTTTCCTAACCTTTAATAAAGGAAGAAATGAAAAAATCGAAAAGAATAGTAGCGCATTTTGTTCTTCTGCTTCATATTTCTGACAATTTAGTCCATGTTGAACTGTGTGAACTGGGCTCCTGTTGCTAGTGCTTTCTAGTTAGCCACACCTCTAAATCGAATCCTTTCCCCTCCCTCCCGGATTGCTTGAAAATGAAACATTTTCTGCTTATTATGGTACAAGTAGAAGGCTCCTAGTGTTGTAAACCGAAGCTTGTGAGATTGTCATAAAAATGCAAATGTACTGTTGTCTCTGAAATGTTAGTAGTTGCTCTACCGTCTCATATTTTTTATGTAGCTTTGGTATTTGGTGTGATCGTCATTGGAGGAGCATTTTTGGTGAAACATGTTGGAACTATGGTGTTACAGGTAAACACAATAGCTTCACCTCAATATTGTTTCAAACTTCTTGATCTTTTCATGCAGAACATTAGCAGCAATAAAAAAGAAATAAAGATAAATACTTGGGCGTCGTAATAAGGTTGATAATTTGAAAGCAAAATGTCTCAGGATTTTTTTTTCTGCGCAAGCAACCAACTAATTATCTTGCCATCTAATTGGAGACTAGTATCCGGTGGTATACCTCGTTCGATTTTGTATCCGACGTTCGAATTTTATTGAACAAAAGCAAATAACGTCATTTTTGTGAACCTTTTAACATTTGAAAGGAAGAACAAAATATATTTTTAATGTAAGCAACAAACTAGTTGAAAGCCCCTTTTATAAGCGACACAAAAAATTCAAAATGATTTATAAGTTTGCTGTCATTTCTTCTCCTTCATGCTATAACAAATTGAAACTGCATATAATAAAATATAAATAACCCCTAATGGGCTATTATATTTGAAGATGTCCTAGGCAAATAGAATTTCCTCAAAGTTGCACCTTTGTATTGAAGCTTTCCTTCTCGGCCAATTTTTAATTTCTTCAACGCTATACACCAGTCTGGGACATCTACCTGGGGCATCATCGTTCGAAATATACTGGCCCGAATTTTAAGATCAACGCTTGCATTCTCGAAACCAATGATTTCGTTTTACATTGTACATGTAAACTGTGCTTGCCAAAATATTTAATACACATTTAACAACGAAACGCTTGTGTTATTGATCAAGACCACTCCCAGCTTGATCAAAACTCATCTAGTATTACCTGTTCGTCCAAGCTTGATTAAAACTCACCTTATATCACCTGTTTCTCCCAATTTTATCAATACTCACCTAATAAAACCTGTTCCTCCCAGCTTGATCAAGACTCGCATGTTATCACCTGTTCCTCCGAGCTTGATTAATACTCATCTGATATTACATGTTCCTCCCAGCTTGAGAAATACCCACCTGATAATACATGTTCCTCCAAGCTTGATCAAAACTTACCTTTTATCACCTGTTCCTCCGAGTTTGATCAGTACTCACCTCATTTTACCTGTTCCCCCAGCTTGATTAATTTTTAGTTGGTTTTACAATTTCTCCCAGCTTAATATATAGTAACATGTTATCACATGTTCCTCCCATCTTGGTTAAAACTCACATGTTATCACATGTTGCTCCCGGCTTGGCTAATACTCACATGTTGTCACATGTTCCTCCCAGCTTGACAAACACTTACCTGTTGTTACATGTTCCTCCCAGCTTGATTAATTCTTATTTGGTTTTATGTTCCTCCCAGCTTAATTAATACTAACTTAGTATTACATTATATACATTATGTATATTAAATTATCGTGCAATTTAAATATGTATATTACGCAATTCAGTTTACCAACTGCCATGTAATATTTTGAATAAACTATTTATCTATCTATCTATCTATCTATCTATCTATCTATCTATCTATCTATCTATCTATCTATCGATTACATGTTCCTCCCGGCTTGATCAATACCACTGATATTACCTGTTCCTTCCAGCTTGATCAACACTCACTGATATCACATGTTCCTCCCAGCTTGACCAATACTTACCTGTTGTTACGTGTTCCCCCCAGCTTAATTAATTTAGTCTTACATGTTCCCCCCAGCTTAATTAATACTTAGTCTTACATGTTCCCCCAAGCTTAATTAATACTTAGTCTTACATGCTCCTCCCAGCTTGATCAATACTCACCTGACATTACTTGCTCCTCCCGGCTTGATCAATAATCACATGTTACCACCTATTCCCCCCAGCTGGCCTATAGCATCTTTGGTATCATGGGAGGTCCTCTTCTCGGTATCTTCATCCTGGGTATGTTTGTACCCAGGGCGAACTACAAGGTACGTGCCGCTCATGAAATGTTTGTAGTGTGGTTGTGCTTGGAAGAAGCTGTTGCACCTAAAATTACTAGACTTTCAAACTGATATGGTATAAGTGGTGTTAATTAACGCACAGCTGCAAAGAAAATACCTTATATCGTAGAGTGAGCAACACGACAAAATGTCTGGCAGCATGTATTTTAAAATTTTCTTTTATAAAAGAGCCTTGTAAACTTTTCCTCGCAGCATTTAGTTTTTCGTTACCGTCGTCACGTAGACCTTTAAAAAGGTACATGTACATTTAAAGATTCCCCCACCCCATAAAGAACAAACACTTTACACTTTGTTTGATTTAGCTCATGTGTTTCTCAGTATTTGTGTTTATACAAAAAAACAGTGTTATTTTGTTTTGGGTTGGTATAAACACGTACCCAAGCGTATATGGCATTCGGTAGAGTGCGCTGTATATTCCCCGATTTTGACTATCAGTAGGCTTTGACGACTTTTTAGAAAAGCTCCCCCTCTCAAAAAAGACCGAGCCTAGGAGCTTCAGAGTTAAATAAGCCCCATGGGGACTTATTACAGCATTTACGCCATATTTAGCTCACGAAGCAGCTAATTAACGTACAAAATAGAGCTAGCCAAGATCAACTTTTTAACACAACCCATTGATCACAAAGGTCAAAACTTTAAGCTGAAGAGTGGAATGATCATTTTACAGGGTGCTTACGCAGGAGTATTTACTGCCTGTGGCTTGACTCTTTGGGTGTTTATTGGTTCTGTGTTGTACCCCCCTGACAAGCACGTGGGGAGTCACTCCATCAGAGAATGTTCAGTGTTCAATGAAACTGCAGCAAACATTACTGGGTTTGACGGTATTGTCCACAACAAACCTGTTACACACAGGTAAGACATGAAAACACAGTTTGGTTGGGTTTGACGGTATTATCCACAAAAAGCCTGTTACACACAGGTAAGACATGAAAATACAGTTTGGCTGGGTTTGACGGTATTATCCACAA